>PVKA01010346.1:0-43469 GCA_004027165.1 Ctenomys sociabilis
ACCTATCAGAATTTCTATTAGCATTATTCCTAAGAATTAACAACAACAACTACTTATCAAAGATTATTATGAAAACATTCATTTAAAATCCAGTAAAACTTCCCGGGCAGCTGTCATGTGTTGGCCCTGAGATCTGATGTTGAGCCCCTGCCCATGAGGCCTTAGGAACAGATCTAGAGAAAATGCTGATCATGCCCAGGGGCAATGAGAAGCCCAAGTTACTACTGCTTGTGCTTAGCACAATCCTATCTTACAAAGTTCAGAAAGCATACACATTTAAATAGAGATATCTTAGAAAACATATATAAAAATAAACTGAACACAATTTCTATAAATAACAAAACAGGACATTGAGAGCAAAATGTTGAATGTGAAGTTTTGTAGGAGAAAAATACAAATACAGATTTAATTCTCTTGACCGTTCCTGTTCCCAACTAATATTACAAAAGATGCAGTGATTGAGAAGAGTAAGGGCACTTCTCAAGGAAGGCACTGGAAACTTGAGACATGCTTTGCTCAGGTGAAAACAAATGAGGGAGGGATTAAGTGTTTCTGGCTCCTAGAATGTGAAAGTTGCTAAGAAAAAAAAAAATTATTCAAAATTGAGTAAACAGCAAAGAGTGCTATCACTCTGAAAATTTAAAGTATGGCACTTTTAGTTTTCATTAATTGCTCCTTTCTGATTCCCCAGAAAAGGGGCTCTCAAATAACCCAGAAGAGACTCCAAAATGATAACATTCTAGGAGAAACTTGAAAATTGTCCCATGGTCATGACAATAGAATGCCAGTTTCTTTCCCCCATTTTACACATAAGACAGCTGAATGTTAGGACCCAAAAATCTCAAAACTCTCTTCCTGTCTATGGCCATACCACCCTGAATGTGCCTGATCTTGTCAAAACTCCCTTCTTTCTCTTTCACTCACAATTTAGCATTTCTCCAGAGCTCTGAAGCTGGAACCTCACTTTGTTATTCCTCTCAGCTGAGTCCATCCCTCCTTTCTCAGTTTACACCCTTGCTTAGCTGGACCATGTCCTCCCAGTATCTACCTAAGAAAGTGTATGTAACAAGAAAACTTTCTAACTACCTATATATCTGATAATGTGCACCCTTACTTGTGGTTGAGCACTTCACTGAGTACAAGATGCAAGATTGAAAATGATATTGCCTCTTAACCTTGAAAGTATATTCCATTATTTACTGAGAGGACATTCAAATGATAGGCTGATATTTTGAAATTCTATAGCAGTAAGTTGAGATGAATCTGTTCTCTCTTTATTGGACTGACAAACTAGTGTTACTCGGCTCTGAGAATCCCCATCATTCCTCAAATCACTGCCTTTCACCCGCTATTTTGGGTTCTGTCTTCTTAACAGTAAGGTGTTGACTATGTCATTTTTGTCTCTCAATTCTTTTTTTTTTTTTTTTTTCTGTATTTAGGACAGGGTCTACAGGGTCTACAGGATCTCACTACGTAGATCAGACTCATAGCGATTCTACTATTTTCAGCCTCCCAAGAGCTGGGATTACAGGCTCGTGCCACCAAGCCCAGGCTCAATGGCCAGCTCAGCATGCCCTGTGGGCATGGCAGAGTTTGAACCCCTGCCACTGTGCTCTGCCTAAGCAGGTGCTTTAGTGCACTGAGCAGGCCCCTTTGTCTCTCAATCTTTAGGGAATTCTTTCTAAGCAATAACTTTGCCCTGAGACTCCAATACTTCTACTGAATTTCTTTTGTAACTGTATTTTTAATTTCCAAGAACGCCTTCCAATTATTCCATTTGAATAGCAAATATACTTTTGCTTTATGAATAGAGAAAATTATTAAGTATCTCTTAAGAAGCTAACTAGAATTTCTTATACTTTCTTCTGTTTTTAGTTATGTTTCCATGGCCAGGGGTGCAGCTCAGTGGTGGACTCTAGCATGTGTGAGTCCCTGGATTGGACCCCAGGCCTGCAAGTAAAAATAACAGTGATCATAAAAAGAATTACAAGTTTCCTTTGCACTCATGTTTTTAGTTGCAATTCTTTATCTTTTCTTTCACATTGAAAGTTTTTTTCTCAAATACCTTGTTTCTTTTCTTGATCTGTCTCTGTTTGAGAATCAGTTAGGGAAAAGTCATGTGGAACTTCTTCTACTTGATTTTTTTAATAATCTATTTTTTTAATCAATACATTATACATTACTATCTTCTTAATGGCTATCCATAAAACAAGAAGAAACAGCATATCCTGTCCAAACACTATTAGCACAAATCTTCTCACTGAGTTAAGTGAAAGTAGCTGTATATCTATCCTAACTATTCTGTATATACAAATACAAAATGGTCCTTCCTTTATATCCTCTTTTCTTGTTTAGTCCTATCAGAGATGGGTACTCCAATTGGTATCTAAATACTATAGGTTCATGAATTCAGCAAAACAATCTAATACAGTTCAGCAGTCCACATCAGTAGTGGATCATCCACAGAAGTTCTTGACCTGAGCCATTCACAGCTCAGTGTATTAACATGGCTTTTTTATACTTTCTGCTGGATGGTTAAGACCAAGTTAAAGCAAGATCTATATAATAAGAAATGTAACTTTTATATCACATAAGGTCAGTCAGGTACCCTCAGGGTTTATCCTATAACCCTATACCGCACTTTGTAGATCCTTTGTCAGTGTCAGCCATGTAGATGAGTCACGGCCATTGCTTGACCAGTTTGCTCTCTGTGGAAGCCTGAGAGAAGGTTTTCTCTCTATGTGATTCTCCATAGGCACACTATACATCATGGATCACATTCCTCTGTGGCTCCATAGTCTCCTTGATCAGAAAATTTGGAGCACAACTGAGTTCCATGATGTTACAGTACAGGTTCTCCTATATCCTGAGTCTTCACTGTCCTTGAAAGGCTAGGGCCAAAAAGTTGGCTGACCTTGCAGCCTTTCCTTTACTCCAATTTTTGATCCGCAAACTTAGGCTGTTAGCCCTCTGGAAGAGAAGCTTATTATTACCCTGCAACATAAGCAGTTCAGTTTACCCACACTAAAACTTCCTCTACTTGAATAGAGCTTATTAACTAGAAGGCTTTGCTCAAGGTGAATGAATCAAGAGATGTTCTTGATTTCAAGATCCACAGAATGCCAGAACTGCTTTGGACAAGAAATGTTCATTCCTATTGCTCTAGTTCTCTTCACTTTTTTCAGTCTGTCTATCATATCAGACAATGTGGTTGGCTGGCTCACTGGTTGGTTGGTTGGTTGGTTGGTTGGTTGGTTGGTTGGTTGGTTGGTTGGTTGGTTGGTTTGCAGGTAAATTCCTGACCATCAGATGTTTTCAATGCAAGTTGGAGCTCCATAAAAGATTTTTTGATATGATTTTCAAATTAAGGAGTCTTAGACTCAAGAATCATTCTTTCCCTTCACTAAAATTGGTATATTTGAGTCCCAACATTTCCCGGAGTTCCATCTATTTCAGTATACGTTTTGCTTTTTTTTTTAAGAATCCTTCATCTACTTTCTATCTTTAAGCAATTTTTATGGATGTCCTTTGCTTATGATCAGTTCTTACTATATTAATCAGCTTGCTCTTGCTGGACACAACACCAGTAGTCACAACTTAATACATCAAAGGTTTGATTTAGCTCACAGTTCATAGAATTCAGTTTATCCTGAGCTGGTGCCAAGGCAGGAACATCAGGGCCTAAGGGTGTCACAAAACAAAGCTGCTTACATCAGAGTGGCCCAGAAACAAAGCATGCAAAGAGCAGCAGACATGAACACTGAAGACTGTGTGTATACCCAAGGCACAACCCCAGCATCCGTCCAGACACATCCACAAGTGCGTTCTGCTCATCTTATAGGCATTTCTTAATCCAATGAAGTTGATATATTGATTACATTTGCTCTTTTTACAGCCAGGAGACTTCCCTTTCCCCTTAACTTGGGCCTTTTTCTTTGCCTTAGTCTCCTGACTGTGTATGCACATAGGCTCACACACACACACACACACACACACACACACGCACATGCACACGCACCCTACCCAAAAAATAAGAATTTTAAAAGGAGACAAATCATATGAGCACACTCAGTCATTCCTCTTAAACCAAAACACCATGATTTCTTTTAAGAAAGATGTGTCCTATTTGTCTTGCACATCATTCAATAAATTTCATTTCATTCATTGCATCTCACAGGAAGAAATTTTTAATTTCTTATATTTTTATAGTAATGTTAATAGGAATTTTATTTTTTCTATTTTATATCATTTTTACAACTCGTAAAACAGTGCTTGTATAAAAATTCACACAAATTTCTAGACAGCATACAATTTGCAAAAATGTCCTGTTACATTCAGTTTTTCTAAAGAAGCACTCATATGTGGTAAAACTCAGACAATGTTCAACAATTTATTATCTTTGGTAAAATTATTCTTATTATTTTGACCCCTCACAGTATTAACTCTAGTATCCACTTTGTGCAGGGTCTGCCTTTACTACAATGTGAGAAAGACATTAAGGCTGGCTCTAGTCATCAAAGCCTTGTGGAAGGTTACAGGTTTAACCTAATGATTTACTATTTTGCTACCTTAAAATGCAGAAATAATCTGTGAATTTCCTTCATTCAGAATGTTAGTTTCAATGACTATTAGGACATAGTTCTGCCTGCAACCAGTGGGCATTTATAGATGTATAGCACAGAGTTTGAGCAATGTAAAGTTGCTGTTCTGTGTCATTACAGACTATTTCTGCTGAAACTGCAAACCTGTACTTTTGAAGTTGAGAAATGCACAGGAACTTGATCACTCCATGTCACATACCCGCACACTGAACATGTGTGAGAAGCTTAAGAGAGCGGAGGCCTACATGGATAGCAAGTTCTTCTGTGCCTACATACAAGGGACTGCGGCAGCCAGGAGACTTTCCTTTCCCCTTAACTTGGGCCTTTTTCTTTGCCTTAGTCTCCTGACTATGTATGCACATAGGCTCACACACACACACACACACACACACACACACACATGCACACGCACACACACCCTACCCAAAAAATAAGAATTTTAAAAGGAGACAAATTGTATGAGCACACTCAGTCATTCCTCTTAAACCAAAACACCATGATTTCTTTTAAGAAAGATGTGTCCTATTTGTCTTGCACATCATTCAATAAATTTCATTTCATTTATTGCATCTCACAGGAAGCAATAATTGGGAACACAGTGAAACACTGAAAACATGAAAAATACAAAAGAAACTTCCTAAATAAATGTGTAGAAGAGTAGGGGTCACCAGAGACTCTGACAAATGACTAAACCCAGCATCAAAAAGATAAGAAAGGGGACAGAAATTCTGCCCATGATTGATTTATTTCACTTTCGATAATTTCTTTGTTCACTAGTTAAACAAGCATTCATTATTTAGCATTCCTTCATATAAGCTGACACAAGCACGTAGACACACAACCACGTACATGTTTTCCCTATAGGAGATCACAGCCTAAGAAATGCAGAATGCATTTTTTTTTTCATGTTGTGTGTTTGGTACAGAGTCGCACTATGCAGCTCAGACTCATAGTATCCTCCTGTTTTCAGCCTCCCCAGCACTGGGATTACAGTAATGCGTCATCACGCCCAGACTCAGTCACAAGTTCAGCATGCCCTGGGGGTGGGCAGGCATGACATGCAGCATAGGGGATCAGACTCTGGTTGTTGGTGACATAATTTGAAAAACTTGCCAAAGCTGGCATGTACCAAGGCTGGCACTTACACTGCTGAGCTATCTCACTGGCCCTTCAGGGTGCATCTTTGCATCACACAATGATAGGTGATAAAAAATGGCCCCCACTTCAGAAGAAAATCCTAAACAATTCATTAACTGTTCAGTGGCTAGTATGTTCGTACATAGCCATGTGCCATATTAGACAAGGTTTCTGCAAAAAGAATCTGCCAGCCAAAAGTAAAAGAAAATCATGTATTCCATTGAACACCTAAAACATTTCTACCATTCAATGACTACTTTCAAGGGACAAGGTTACTTAACCAAGTAGTATGTGTACCAAGACACATTGGGTATGTTTTTAATTAGGAAAATTTTACTTATTTTAATTATGAAACAAACATTCATAATGAGGTTTGAAGGAAAAATGTCAAAGACAGGTCACAAAACTACTGTTGAATTAGTTGTTGGTGACATAATTTGAAAAACTGCTATGGCAGAAGTTATAACCTAAAAGAATCCTGAAGGCATAATTGCTTTGCAGATATGACGTTCCAGAGATTTGGGAAATCAGAAGGCATTTCTGGTGTAATCTATACAAAAACAAAGGTGAAATGGTAAATAATAGACTCAATGAAAGAAAACTTCTTGGCCTTACACTGAGCCGCAAGCCAATGTAGTGTTACATATGTAGAATGTAAGCTTGGTAGTGTGGTACTATGGGTTAATTAAATATGTATAACATCAATATAGTATCTTATATAGAGAATTAAATGGTAGACATAAATGGGGGTTATTCCATAAACATTACTGTTATTTAGTAATGGGCATTACCGTTGTTCATTAAGAAGATTCATCATCCAAAAGAAAAAAAGGGGAAGGATATATTTATCTACATATGTAGAATAGTTTAGATAATTGCACTGCTGATTTCTGCTGTTCTATTGAAAGGAGTAATTAATTTTTAATTTATTTATTCTTATTTTTCCCTTTTACTTTCTTATAACTTTCTTTTTGTTCTTGTTTTGTTCTGGGTTTTTTAAATCAATATATCTGGTAACCTAAACAACTAATTGAAGATAACATCATGCAATACTACAACCATTTTGAATTCCTATTATTCCTATTATTTTGTTAAATGAAATTTTATATCATTTTAATGTTTTTTTTTACTATTTTATATCCTTAGAATACAAAAGAAATTAAAAGAAGACCAAAAAGAGATTTGCCATTTGATTTATCAGAGGTCCTTTATGTATCTTACAATTTGAAGAAAGAGGGGGATATTGATCAAATTTGCACATATCACACAAATCCACAACCACCAGGCTAAGAAGGACGCTGAAAGAGAAGTACCATAGGCGATGACAGCACATTCAGGGAACTTGAGCTGTGCTGAGGGTCACCAGGAAATGTCCTTTGAACTGTGCTCTGTAACAGAATACTGAGTTAACCAGACAAGGAAAAGTCAGGGTTAAAACAACAAGCCAAACTATGCCACAGCAGGAAAGGGTGGGTACTGGCCATGGGCACCTCCCAGAATTACTCAGCAGACACACGCTGGTTAGGGCTGGCCGATCACAAGTGCAGTGTGCTTCTTGCTAGATGCTGTCAGGTACTTTTTATCCTTCTGACCAAAAAAATAAATTTAAGTCTCAACGATTCTCTTTTCAATCACAATTATTAAATCTGAAAAGCGAGAGGAGAAAAGACAAAGTTTCTTTTATCTTGGATGTTAACATGTATATATTTCATCCCCCAGTAGGAAGGAATCTATGGTACTTCGTTGTGGTTTTGTGGTTTTCAGAGTTGAGAAGCACCAACTTTTACCAATTTCTTAATACATGTGTAAATGTAACCTCATCTGTAATCTTCCACAATAGGTTGCCCTTTATTTCTTTCCATTAGTGGCAGTTGCTTTTCTATTACTATTTTACTCTAGTAATTAACATATTGTCTTGGCAGCCTCAGTAACAGTGCTTCAAATTTTTATATTACACAACACACAGATATTTTGAAAATAAAGAACACTAAATTCCTTTCTTTTTAGATTCGCTCTAAGTCAGGTAATGAGGAGCTGGACAGATATATCTGTGTCTGAGCATGTGCCTGATAAGCACAAGGACTCGAGTTCCATCCCTAGTACCGAACACTGTGTGGGTGTGGTGGCCCACACCTGCAATCCCAGCACTGGGGAGGCTGAGACAAGACGATCTCTATGAGTCTGAGCTGCATAGCAAGACATTGTACTAAAAAAAAGAAAGCTTAAAAAATAAACCAGGTAATAGGAATGCGGAGGGTTATATACCCTTGACCAAAAGAAGACTTTACAATCAATAGTGATGTACTTGAGCCGCATACCCTCTCAGATCAAGCACACGCAGGGTGATTGCTGTGCGTGTGCGCTTACTTGAGCAGATGAGAGTTGAAAGGACAGGATGCCAAGATGTGGCCAACCCACATTTACAGAGTTCTCTGCTATTGGATCCTAGCGGAGGGTGTTGAGAGGCCAATAAATCCTTTTGATCTTAATTAAGAGTAAATTCCTAAGCAAACCAGACTTCGGGATTCTAAAAATCTACTCTGGACAACAAATCTTAAACCATAATGGACCCTATTAAGGACCAATGAATTAAACTGATTATTTAGAGGCCAAGCTTTTAAAATAGAGAACATTTGTACAGCTGGCGCTGCCAAGGACTCTCTCCTTGTACAGATCACTCTTTTTTAACAGAGCTGCCCCAGCAAACCAGCCAAACCTTGTAGTCCACTTCACAACTATACTGGGAACACTAGCATGAATTAATAGAAAGGCTGAATTAGAAAAAAAAATTATAAATAACACTCCCTTAACTGCTACCAAGAATTAAAAAAAAAAAAAAAAAAAAAAAAAAAAAAAAAAAAAAAAAAAAAAAAAAAAAAAAAAAAAAAAAAAAAAAAAAAAAAAGACTTGTAATGCAAACCTCAAAGCCCCACATATCCAAATGAACACATTTGAGAATTCAGGTGGCCTGGATTCTTGCCTTGTTTATTCTGTAAAGGCTTATATAAATCAGTTGACATTTTTATTCCTCTAGTTTCTCATCTTTTAAATGAAGAAGATATGCTAATAAACTCTATATCTTTTCTCACTCCATAATTCTATTTCACATCTCTAAATCATTTCTAGTAGCACATAGTCTCTACATAAACCGATCCTGCTAAACTGATCCTAACATAACTTTAAAGTATACTTGCATAAGTAGGTTAAACATCCCCACATTAGAAGCTCTGAATTATGTTCTCCCTATTAATTTTATCATAAATAGCACAAAAGTAAGTTGCAACCCAGTTTTACCTACAGTATCATAAAATCTAAATTAGTTGAATTTAACTTGGTGCACTGGAAGTATGTGTTAGATTATGATCTAATGTCAATTAATTTGCATGTATTGTACTGGGTCATTGTTTCTCCACACCATCTGCCAGGAAGTTATACATTTCTTAAGCTCTTACAGACAATAAAGACTCCTAAAAGTCTAATTATAATTTCTCTCTTAGGCTCTAAACTTACATTTAATAAAAGTGATTACCATTCAACTCAGCATGGCTGAGTTCGGCTCCCGCTCCTGGTCCACCCTGCTGCCCAGGCCCCTGGAATGAGGGTATATATTTTGGGCGCGCTCAGAACACAGATGAGTGGCCAAGCCAAGGGAGCCGAAGCTGGGAGGAGCTGCAACCGCGCGGAGGGAAGTACACAGGTGCAGGAATCACACTCCCGGTGTCACAAAGCTTAGCCACCCAACTACTATGAATGCTAATGACCTCAGACACAGGTGGTCCAAAGCTGGGCAAGAACACTTGCTGCAGTTCTGGAATGAGCTGGAAAAAGCCCACCAGGTAGAACTTTATGCAGAGCCTCAGGCCATAAACTTTGAGGAGCTCAATTTCTTTTTCTGAAAGGCTGTTGAAGTATTTAACCAGTCTTCTCAACAGGAGAAAGTAGATGCATGAATGAAACCCGAGCCTCTAGAGGTACTGGGCAGTGCCACAAGGGATCAAGAGCAGCTGCAGCCCTGGGAAAGTGAAGGACTTTTCCAGATTTCTCAGAACAAAGTAGCAGTTCTACTTGCTGGTAGGCACGGAACAAGACTTGGAGTTGCGTATCCCAAGGGGATGTATGATGTTGCTTTACCATCTCATAAGACACTTTTTTAGATTCAGGCAGAACGTATCCTGAAGCTACAACTGTTAGCTGAAAAATATTATGACAATAAGTGCATCATTCCATGGTATATAATGAGCAGTGGCAGAACAACGGAAGAAACACAGGAGTTCTTTATAAAGCACAAGTACTTTGG
This sequence comes from Ctenomys sociabilis, assembly GCA_004027165.1. NCBI lineage: Eukaryota > Metazoa > Chordata > Mammalia > Rodentia > Ctenomyidae > Ctenomys > Ctenomys sociabilis. The sequence continues at coordinate 10,036 of PVKA01010346.1, forward strand.
TTTAAAAAAGAGAGAGAGAGAATGTAATTTTTCTCAGCAAAGAATGCTACCTGCTATGAGTTTTGATGGGAAAATTATTTTGGAAGAGAAGAACAAAGTTTCTATGGCTCCAGATGGAAATAGGGTCTCTATTAGGCTCTTGCTGCCCAGAATATTGTGGAGGATATGGAGCAAAGAGGCATTTGGTGCATTCATGTCTATTGTGTGGACAATATATTGGTCAAAGTGGCAGATCCACGGTTTATTGGATTTTTGTGTTCAGAAAGAAGCAGACTATGGAGCAAAGGTGGTAAAGAAGACAAACCTTACAGAACCAGTTGGAGTGGTTTGCCAAGTGGATGGAGTGTACCAGATGGTAGGATACAGTGAAATTTCCCTGGCAACAGCTCAGAAATGAAGCTCTGATGGACGACTGTTGTTCAACATGGGCAACATGGCTAATCATTTCTTCACTATACCATTTCTGAGAGATGTTGTCAATGTTTATAAACCTCAGCTGCATCACCGTGTGACTCAAAAGAAGATTCCATATATGGATTCCTGGGGAGAGTTAATTAAGCCAGACCAGCCAAACAGAATAAAGATGGAAAAATTTGTCTTCCAGTTTGCAAAGAAGTTTGTGGTATATGAAGTATCACAGGAGGATGAGTTTTCCCCATTAAAGAATGTAGACAGTCAGAATGGGAAGGCCAACCCTACAACTGCAAGGCATGCTTTGATGTCCCTTCACCATTGCTGGGTGCTCAATGCTGGGGGCCACTTCATAGATGAAAATGGTTCTCGCCTTCCAGCAATTCTCCGCTTGAAGGATGCCAATGATGTACCAATCCAGTGTGAAACTTCTTTTATCTCTTATGCTGGAGAAGGGCTAGAAAGTTATGTGGCAGATAAGGAATTTCTTTAATCATTGATGAGAATGGAGTCCATAAGCTGGCGTACCGAGTTCTGCCACAACAGGAGATCACTTTTTGTTTTTAACAGACAACTGTGAACCTACAAGATATGTCCTGGAAGACTGAAGTTAGAACCTTCACAAGGTTTCATTTTGCTTGTTGAACTCTCACAACTACTACAAACTTCCCAAGATCCAGCTGACTGAACTCTAGATAACATTTTTGTGATTCTCAATTCACTGAAGGTCTTATTTATAGTTTTCAATTTGTTTGATTTATTTCCAAGTCAAGGAAAACATTGGCCATCTAGGAAATTTCTTATAGATCAAGTGTAGCCAGGATGTTCAACATCACTTTACTTTAACTGGAAGCTTTTGTTTTTGAAATTGTACATAGTAATAATATGTCATTGCATATGTCAGAAGGTTTTTATGGTACTGTTTGTTTTATCAAGCATTAAACTTTTTAAAGAAAACAATTGAACGGTAAAATTTTAAAAAGTAATTAGCATCTCACAAATCTGGTGCTGAGCAGTCCTTTCAACATGGTATGTGCATTTACGACATTCCTGCAAGATAAATATTGTTATCTGCATCACATAGAGGAGGAAATGAAGCCTAACAGAGGACGGGTTGATGACCAAAACCACAGAGTTGGCCACTGTCAAAGTGGTGATCATAATCTGGTTCTTGCTGGCTCAGAAGTGAAGGCTCTTTCTACTATTTCACAAGAGTAAATAAAATACCTAGAAATGTAAGGTATTGAATTATGATGTTTGTCCTTCATACAAATTTTCTGCTTGGTACAGAAAAAAGGCAGGTTTCTCTGTTTCCACAAGAAGGAGTCTACCGTGTCTGATAAAGTCTCTCTCCATACTAGCAGTAGAATCTGAGGTGCAGTTCTGTGGACGGAAGAGTTCAGGGCCAACAACACTGGCTTCTCCAAAACTAAATGGGGTTGGCAAAGGATTCCAAGAGGCATGAAGAACAAAGTCTATCACAACTTTCAGAGTTTAGGTGGAACATTCTGGACATAACTTTAGCAATAGTTTATAAGGAAGTAGGAGGGATTTGAGGTAGGAAGGTCATTGAGGAAACTACGCTATTGCTTCAAAGATGAGATTCAGGCCTGAACTTGGACAATGAAAGAGGAGAATGAGAAGGATGAAAAATTCAACATGCAAGGGCCAGCCAAATAGCTCAGTGGATTAAGGCACCTGCAAGCAGGCACAGGGCCGGTCCCTGGTCCTGCCGTACCAGCCCATTCCTGGGGCACACTGAGCTGGCAATTGAGACTGGGTGTAATGGTACGCACTCTGTAATTCCAGCCCTTGGGAGGCTGTAAACAGGTGGGTCACTGTGAGTCCGATCTAGTAGTGAGACCCTGAACACCTTGTAGAACCTTCTCTAAAATACAAAAAAAAAAAAAAAAAAAAAAAAAAAAAAAAAAAAAAGGAATGAAAGAAAAAAGAAAACCTCAGCATGTGGTTAAATTAGGAAAGCAGCTAACAGTGAATTTGCTCTGACCCCATGGTAAACCTGATGTGCCATTGTCTTTCCCGTCTAGGCTCTCACTGCAAATCTCACCACCTCCTGGCAGAAAATCGCTGCTCTGAATTGTCCTGATATCTACCAGATCCAAAATTTGAGCAACTAGAATATATGGATTTCATTGAGTTGCTGAAATATCTATCTTTTCTCTGTTTTCCCAAGCAGATGGAGTTCACATTATATGACCCCCTGTCTCTTCATAGTAGCAATAGAAAAGAAATAGAATCATTGGAAAACACAGACAATAACCACCTGAAGAGCATTCTTGGAGTGTACTACCACATAGAAAAACTCATTTTAAAAAAGAATCTTGTCTCTGTAAAGGTGATGGAATAACCCAGGTTGGTGTGAGTTCAAGTGTATCTATCTCCAGAGCCTAACCTCAGCCTTTAAATTCACCTCCACGCACATGTGCCTGATGTTATTCAGACTCCAAATTCCCATCTCTCCAATCACTGCTCCACTCCAAGCAACCTCTGCCTGTCACGGGGACTCTCACAGTCATCTCCCAATTGGCCTCCTCATATGTGCTGGGCCCCCATTCCCAGACCATTTTCAGTACAGAAGCATCAAAAGCTTTTAAAACCTAAGTTGGGTCATCTCACTCTTCTGCTCAAAACTGCCTAGTGGGAACTAGGGAGATGGCTCCGGGGAATAAGCACTTCCCTGGCAAGCGCAAGGGCCTGAGTTCAATTCCCAGTTCCTCAAAACAAACAAACAAACAACAACAAAAAAAAAAAAAAAACTGCTTAGTGGCTGCATTTGCAAACCCCTCCTAGTAGTAAGACTACGCATGCCCTAGAGCTCATGGCCACTGACTGCAACCCCCTTCCTCTACCATCCTTTTGTAGTGCTCTAGCTTCCTCCTTTGTCCCTACACCCAACCAGTCACATTGTAGCATAATCTTTGCCTTGACTTGTCCCCCTCAAGAACACTCTCCCTCCAGCATCTGAGACTCAATGTCTTCCTCTGTCTGGGCTTTCCTCAGATATCTCTGCAGTCAATCATACTTTGGGCTACCTCACTGAAAATGCAAACCTTCCTCCTTTCCTACCTCAGACACATATGCCCTCCTCAAAACAATTATTTTGTACAATATTTAAATGGCAATGGAATACCCATCTCTGGCAAAACTAAACAAAAAAGGGGATACGAATGAAGGACCATTTTGTATCTAGATAGACAGATGATAGATCAGTAGAAAGGTAGATAGATAGATAGATAGATAGATAGATAGATAGATAGATAGATGATAGATAGATAGATAGATAGATAGATAGATAGATAGATAGAAAAAAACTTTTTAAAAATTTAAAAAATAGGATAAATATATAGCTACTCTTAATGAGAAGGACTTGTGCTAATAGTGTTTGGACAGGATATCATGGCTGCATCTTGTACTATGAATAACCACTATGAAGACAACAGTATACATGTATTAATTATTGAAACTGTCCTACTAATCAGTTTTGAAGCTGTCTCATTGCTATTTGTTTCTCAATAAAATTAATCAAAAAACTGCTGCTTTTTCCCCAAAGCATCACCATACTCTAAGACATAGCTATGAATTTAATTATGTTCCTTCAAAAGTTATTAAAACCAACTTCCAGCATCTGAGAATGTGATCTTACTTGGAAAAAAAAAGTCCTTGAAAATGATCAAGTTTTAATATGAGGCCATTAAATTTAGGTCCAAACTCCATCTGACTAATGACACAAAAAGAAAAATTTGGGAGCCACACATACACAAATTTAAACAACATGCGCAGGAGAGGCAAAGTCTGGGCAATGTCTCTACAAATCAAGAAGCTCTGAAGATTGATGACAAGGCACCAGAAGCTCTGGGAGAGGGGCACGCCAGATTTTCACTGCCTTCAGAAGGAGCCAAGCTGGGCAACACCTTGGTCTTGGACTTCTACAGAGCTATGAGACAACAATGTGTGCTGCCTGAGCCGCCTAATTTGTGGCACTCCGTTATGGCAGTGTTAGCAAAGGAAACCACATGCTCTATCACTTTCCTTTTCTATTTGGTCTACTTTTACCTCACTCCACCCCACCCAGTGCCCCTGAAAGTGAGCATCAGTAAAAATTTAATCATTTTTGCCACGTATTCCTGCCTGTAAAGAGCAGCCTCCATTGAGTTCTGGAGTCATATCCTCTTCATCTTTGCATCCCAGAATCTGGCCCAGTGTCTGATACACCAGCGGTACTTGGTAAATGTTTGCTAGATTGAATTAAATCTGTATCCTGCAGCTTTCACTCTTGCTGGCGCTCTCTAGACTGCTAGCCACAGCAGGATACAAGAGGATTAGAAAGGACTTTGCAGAGCAGAACTCAGATTAGAGCACTGGAGCGCCACGCCACGGGGGCTGCACCTCTTTGCAGATTCTTTGTTGCCATGCAGTCTCATGAGAGTTTCTTAAATTGGAGCAGTCAGTGATGTTGTATTCAAACCACTCAGCTAAGCCCTACAACACATTTGCCAGAATTCACACCAACATAAACAGCTCAATCACAGGAGAAGGTGCGTGAATCCTCCTTTTTATAAAATACAGCAAGTATCTTACTGGGAGAAGAAAAGAACAATTATCCAATCAGTCATTTCCCAGGTTGCTGGCATCCATTCCACCGGATGGCCCTGTTCACTTTTCTTTTATTTATTTATTTCTTGGCAGAACAGGGAATTGAACTCAGGCCCTTACGCTTGCCAGGCAAGCGCTTATTCTACTGAGCCATCTCCCTGTTCAATTTTCTGTTCTCTCCTTCCCAGTGGATGGGTGGGTGGGGAGCAGCCAAGTGTTTCTCTACATCTTTTTTTTTTTTTTTTCTCTTTTTCAAATGTTACTTGTGCCAGTCAGAATCTGATACCAATTAAATGGTGACAGCTTTGCCAATAAACAAGAATATGCTCTTCCATGGCTAGGAAAGGAGACTGCCACAACCCCAGGTCCCAAATTCCCTGCATCTTGGCAGAAAGGCTGAGTCCGAGTGAGCTCGGCAGATGAAAGGTGCGTTCAGGGCAGCTCCCACTTCACCTATTTGAACACTGGGTTGCATGTGGTATGAAAAAGCTAAAATAGATCAGTTTCTGAGAAACTGGGGTAGAACCAAACATTAAGCATGTATTTTAAGAAATTACTACTAATGCCTACTCTCTGCCCTTCTCTGCTTCCTAAAACTAATATCCCCTTTTGTAGATAATACTAAAACAAAAGAGTAAGCCCTGGAATATACAGAAAATGCCACATAACACCATTTACACCCCAAACTGGATATGTTAGCTGCAAATTTATAAGAATAAGTCATTTCATTTAAGCTAATTGCATACATCTGACTGTCACTATTGAGATGTCCAGTTAATTGTGTTCCTGTCTTTTCTCATTACAGGGCCAAAACAACCTCACACCCACAAGTTCAGGAAGGAAGCTTATTCTAGCTTATAGTTTGAAAGGTTTTCAAAGTGCCTGCTTAGGCAGACCCAAAGGAGTTCAATTTATGTGCCTGCCATGCCAGCCATGCCCCCAGGGACGCTGAGATGGCAATTCACAGTAGATGTGGTGTCGTGCTCCTGTAATACCAGCATTTGTGAGGCTGTAAACAAAAGGATCACTATGAGTCCAGTCTACACAGTGAGACCTTATAGACCCTGTAGACCCTATTCTAAAGAAAAAAAAAAAAAAAGATTTTAGTGCACAGGTGGCTCGCTCCAAGCAGAGTAGCATGGCAGAGAAGCAAGGCAGAGAAGAAACAGTTTGTGTGGGAGGGCAGGCAGAAGGCAGCAAGCAGAAGCAGCAGAGCAGCAAGCAGCCAGCTTCTCCTTCCCTTTTATGGCAGGCTACCAGCCTTTTGGGTTAATTTAGTACCACAAGACTGCAATCCTTGATCCACAGTCACACACCCTCACCAGCCACCTACAGAACCCCTCACCCTATCACCCATGAGGCTTTGGGGAGACGTCAAGGTACAAGCCATAGCAATTCCTGTGAACCATTCAGTCACAGGCACAGGCAGGAGAGCTGCTCAAGGCCAAAGACTGTGCTCTCCTCAAAAGCACTGAAAAAGTACACTTTTTGACTTTATGCCATAAAATTGATGAAATAATACTTTATGACACACTTTGCATTATGGCAATGTGATTTACTTTGTGACTATGATTAAAGAATGCACTCAAATTTGTTTTTAATTTTGTACTTTTTATTATTTTTAAAGAATACAAAATAGTGATAGAAAACTGCAATATATGTGATACAAGATTTCACTAAACAATGTAATAGGAATCCAACAATGGTTACTGTGTTACATGGTGCTATAAAATTATACTTTTTTTGTGTGTGTGGAACCAGGGATTGAACTCAGGCCCTTGCACTTGCCAGGCAAGCACTTATTCTACTGAGCCATCTCCCCAGCCCCTTCCACTCAAATTTTTAATGATCTGTTCAACTCTTCCCTTGTTCCCCTCAAATTCATTATGAGGAGACTCTCGTCATCCTCTCAGGAGATGGCCTTCATGCGATGAGACTGGTGGGTCCTATCATCTCCGCGGTCACAGTCACCTTTCAGATGAGATCAGGCATGCCCAGGTTGTGTGGCCCCACACTGTACCCTGTCAAGTGAAATAAAGCCAGGTTATTTCTCTCAGAAAAGTTTCACGTACTACACACCCTATTTTACCCATGATTTGGAGAGTTATAAAAAGTTAACAGCCCTCTAATGCACAGTCAGCAAAGGCCAGAGAACAGATATTTTAGGCTTTGTGGACCAAGAGGCAAATAATGGGTATGACGTTGGTGCTTAAATAGCAAAAGGGAAAACAAGCTCCTGCAATTTTAACTGATAAAAGCTAAGGTACACTGAGTGCAATATGAAAAAGAAATGGAGATCTACAAGTGAGAGTAATGGAATTGGAGGGGAAGGGAGGAACATTCCATTCCATTGTGATTCAAAATTAATATTGCCTATCATCCAATAGATTACAAATTTTTACTTGTAGAAAACATTCTTAGCTTGAAAGTATTCGCACACTCAGTGGGCCAAATTTGGCCAAGAGCTGCAGTCTGTTGACCTCTGCTCTAAAGAGCTCTAGGCCAGATCTACAGTAGCTTGGGGGCAGCATTGGTTGGGACTGCACCTGTGAGGCTGGACACGACTAGATGCTGTCCACGGCTCTTGACATGGGTGGCAGAAATGAAACCTGCGCCCCAGCTGCTCCAGAGCCAGTGGGAATTCCTGGCATAATGTTCTTATGCAAGGCTGCGGAAGGCTGCAAGAACTGGGACCACACTCTTGCTGCTTGGACCTGCGATGCGGAATGCTCTGTATGCTAAATTCTTTTGACCTGCATCCCATGGCCCCAATAAAACCTCAACAATCAGCAGGAATAAAAATGCATATGAAAAGAAAAACTTGAAGTAAAAAAAAAAAAATCCTACATCAATAGATAAAGTTTTCAGTGAATAAAACTATTTTCTTAATCTGCTTTTATTATACAATCAATATGCAGTTCAAAATATTAAAAAAAATACTGCCTTAAAAATTTAAAAGACCTCAGAATAAATCACAACAAACTAATGAAGAGCCAATGTGTGGCAAAAACTATCATGTGGAAATTTTAGCTTTGTCTTCCCACAGTGTATCTCTTTCTCTTTAAACATCGCACATTAACAGTCAATCACAAGAGAAATGTAATTCTATATAACATTTTTAGGTCTGTAATGTGAAAAACTTAGGCCACTAAGTAGAGCCATAAATGCATTTCATCGTCGCTTGGAACCCATCATTTCCTTTCCGTAATGATTAAATAAATAAATAAATGTAGTCTTCCGTCTCCCTGAGCAGCACAAACTGAGTGGCAAACTTGATGCAAGTTCTCCACCTAGTGGATAGTTTTGAAAATGCTTGATAAAATAAAAATGTGACCATTGTCTGTGACAGAGCCGGAGCCAGATTCAGGGAGATGGAGAAAGTGGTAGCGTGTGGTACCATGTTCTGTGTGAACAGTTGCAGGCGTTGTTTAGTCATTCAGTGATGTCATAGCACATTTTCCATCTTTGGGCTATTTTTCCTCTTCCTATCCTGACTTACATCAGTTGTGAATGGTGGAGACAGGATCTCATGAAGAGTGAGATACGTCATGGAGCAGGGAGTTTTACCTCCAACTTAATCCAGTGTGATGTGCATGCTCCAGGTGGGGATGCAGAGGGGCAGGGCCATACTGGAGCTCAGAACTGGTCTTGGTGGACACTCACGGCTCAAGAGGCTTGGTGAGCAGAAACCCATCGCCTCCAATGCTGAGCATGGCTACTCCATCCACAGGAGCAGGTGCTGGCTCTGGAGTGGCTGGTGGCAAGTTATCTGGCTTACTTTACTGTGTGAGCCAATCTCTCTTCTTGAGTGTCTGATTCTTAAGCATAGTGGATGTCCCCTGGCATGCGAGGACAAAGACCCTCACAACTAGTGCCCACCTACCTGTCTGTCCCGGACCTGCTTGCATTGATGGTCCCAGCTTCCTTTCTGTAAGCTTCTAACCAAGCAGCTCATCTTTCTGATCCTGCTTGTGGATCTTTGTGTCTTTTTCCTTCCTTTCTGAGTAGATCATTCATTTCACCACGCAACACACTACAACGTAGGGTTCTCATCTTCAGGGACACCCTAGATGGGGCTGGAACATGGCAGCAGTCCCTTTCTACCTTGCATCCTATTCCAAGCCAATCTATCCATGAATTAACTCTGGAACTTCCTCCTCTGCCCCAGGCAGGTAGCCCCAAGCATGAGTGAGGGGAGGAAATGGTACCCCTAAAATGAATAGGTAAACTTGCAAAATCCCATCTTTTGAACTGAAAATTTGTTGTTCTACAACCCCAATGGAACAATGAAAAGCAGGAAGACTATAACAGGAAAAACAGGAGACTGATAAAAAAGTTTTTTTAAAAAAACGCTTTTTAAAAAACACACAGAAGCCGGGAGTGGTGGTACATGCCTGTAATCCCAGCACTTGGGGGGCTGAGGCAGGAGGATTGTTGTGAGTTCGAGACCAGCCTGAGCTACAAAGTGAGCTTAAGGCCAGCCTGAACTGCATAGAAAGACCCTGTCTCGAAAAGACAAAATAAATAAATAAATAAATAAATAAACATAAAAAAACACACAGATAAGGCCTTCTTTCTGACCATTCCCACCTCCTACATACTCTGTCCTGGAAGACCAGAGTCCCTCCTTCACCTCTTTGAGGTCTCTATTCAAATGTCACTTGTATTACTTCATTGTTGAGACAAAATATCCAACACCTAATGTTAAAGGAGAAAAGGTTTATTTAGGACAGGTTTCCATCTATAATTAGCTGGATCCAAGGCAGGGTGGCACATGGCAGATGGGCAACCATCCAAGGCAGCAGAAAATAGAAAAAACAGCACTGGGGAGGGAGAGGGAAAGGGGAAGGCAGACGGAGGTAAATGTGGAGAGAGAGAGAAGCTTCTTTCTGTCCCTTCTACTGTTCCTAGTCTGTCTGTTTGAGGGCAGTATCAATCAATCAGTGGACTGATCCAGAAATCACCCACACTTAATCCCAGTACCCAGCACCCAGCACCCTTAATCCCAGCATTGCACTATGGGTCAATCACACACCCTAGATTAGTAACCTCTGAAAAAATCTTATGACCACATGAGGTACAAGGGGGACACTAGACACAAACTATAACATCACTTTTTCAGAAAGATAAACTTTAACATAAACTCAAATGGAAAAATAAAGATTCTGGATGTGTCTCAAACATATACATGGAGAAATTTGTGGATCCAAGAGGGAAAAATATAGTCCTATTATTAGCCCTTGTAGTGGGGTTGAATAGTGAGCTCAGAAAAGACATGCCCGCATCCTAGCCCTCTCTTGGGAGAAGAGTCTATATAGATTTAATTAAGTTATAGATCTTGAAATGATATCCTTCTAGCTGGTATAATCTGGATCTGGAACTTCCCCCAAAGTTCTATGTGCTATAGACTTGATCCCAGCTCAGTGCTACAGGAAGGGTGGAAGGTCTCAAAAGCAGAAGGTCTTCAGCTCACTGGGTGTTGGCTCTGCTGGGGGATTATGAGACTTTGTCCTCTTCTTTTTGCTGTCTTACACTTCATGGCAGGAAAATAAGCAGTTTTCCTCTGCCATATATTCCCTCAGGGCCACAGGCACAAAAAACATCAGGGTCAACCAATCAAATTGGGCTGGCCCCCAAAATTCAAAACACAATTCAAAAATAGGCATCTGAGATGAATATACACTTCTCAGATGAAGAAATACAAATAAACACATGAAAATATGTTCACCATCATGCATTATTAGAGAGATGCAAATTAAAATACTGAGATTCCTTTTCACTCCAGAAAGAATGGCCATCATCAAGAAGTCAAGCAATAACAAATGCAGGAAGAACTGTAGGGAAAAAGGAACCTTTCCTCACTGTGGGTGGGAGTGCAGACTCGTGCAACTGTGGAAATCATTGTGGAGATTCCTCAAAAAACTACGATTGGAGTTGCTATTCCCCTCATGGGTATCTTCTCAGAAGAACTGAACACATAATACCACAATAATATATGTTCACCCATGTTATGACTGCACAATTTATGGTAGATAAATAATAGAAACAACCCAAATACCATCAATGGATAAAAACAGATATGCTTTTAATCTATATAATAGAATACTACTCAGCCATACAGAAGATAAACTGGAGACTTTTATACGTTAATGGATGCAACTCAAGATGATATTCATAAGTGAAATAAATCAAACTGACATGTGCAAACATTGTATTGTCTCAATAGTGTGAGAAAATGAATAGTACAAAATGTACAATAGGGATCCCTGATTCCATCCTGGGGCCCCAGACCCAGTGCAGCTCGGCCTGTGATTGATGGCTCCAGGCCCCCCATGCCAGAGGGACCTTTCCCAGTGATCCCCTTACCAGCGATCCCAGGTTCCACCCTGTGGCCTCAGACCCAACGCATCTGGGCCATGGACCCACCAAAGCCCAGACCCGCCTACCTAGAGAGCAACCTGCCTGAGACACGAGGGCCGACTCCGGCAAATTTCCAGTTCCCCGCATCAAAGGCAGCCAAGAAAGTGGGAATTTTCACTACTCACTCTGTACCCCGGTTCATGCTCGCCTGACCAGGGAACCAACAGAGGGAAACCATAGGAGCTGTACCAAAAAGGAACTGAACACAACAGCTAGATCCAGGCCAGGTATAACTGGATAATCTCAAACTTAATAGACTGGCACCCGAATCTCAGACACTAAGGTTATAGCTGCACCAAAGCTCTACACCAAAGGTCAGAGGTCAGTGCTATACAAAATGACAAAAACAAGGAGAAAAATGCACTCTCAGGCCTCGAGTCCACCAGTAAGTGCAGAGGACACTAGCTCAGCTGAAATGAATGAATTAACTGATGCGGCAGCAAAGGAACAACAGCAAAAAGGTATACAGGAAACCAGACGAGAATTAATTCCTGAAATAAAAAAAAGAAATATCTGAATACATAGCATCTGAGAATCAAATCCAGAAACATCTGGGGGAAAACCAATGCTCACCCAGAACAAGTGCAGAGAGCACTATTCCAGCTGAAATGTGTGAATTAACAGTGTCTGAAGCAAAGAAACAATAGCAGAAAGGTCATGAGGAACTCAAAGCACAAATAATTTCTAAAATCAAAAAAGAATTATTTAAAAAAAAGAATTCTTTGCAATCATAGCATCTGAAATACAGAAACAAGTCTGGAAATATACAGAGGAAACCCAACTTGAAAGAAATTCTGCAGAAAAAGAATTAATAACTACGTCTAAAGAGGACATGGATAAAAAAAAAACAGAGGTTAGAAGTATGATGGATTCCTTAAATGAGCAATACAGAAAAGAAATAGAATGTAAGAAACAGAGTCAAAGAGATATAGAGGAACTAAAAATATCAATCACAAGTCGACAAAACAGTTTGAGTGAAAGCAAACACAGTTTCAGATCAGGACGACGCTGGTGCAGCTACTGAAAAGGTGAGAAAGGATCTCTTAAAAAAAATGAGAATACAGGAAAAAATAATCCATCACCTGCAAGATGATGCCAGATGAACAATGTGAGATTAATTGGTATCAAAGAGAATGAAGGAGTCAATACAAATGACAAAAAGAATTTGAGGAGAAGTAATGGAAGAAAACTTCCCAAATATGAGGAGACAATCCAACATTCAGGTAAGTGAAGCATGCAGAACACCAAATAACTTCAACCCAACTAAAAACACACCAAGACATATAATAGTCAACATCCCAGAAATCCAACACAAAAATAATATACTGAAAGCTGCTAGAGAGGAGAAGCAGATCACATTCAAAGGAAAACTCATCAGAATTACAGCTGACTTCTCCACACAAACCATGAAGGCAAGGAGAGCATGGAGCAGAGTTCTTCAAGTCCTGTATGAAAACAAATTCCAGCCCAGACTATTTTACCCTGCAAAACTCTCTTTCAAGTTTAATGGAGAAGTGAAATACTTCCACAACAAAGAACAAATAAAGAATTTCATGATGCCAAAGTCATCCCTACACAGGCTACTGAAAGATGTTCTAGAGAGAGACCACTGTGAGGAGAACTCTATGAATGAGAACAAAAGGAACCCACTAAACAGGACAAACAATTAAACACAGGATACAAAGGAGTAAACAACACCAGGTAAATATCATGACAAACATAAGTCAACACATTTCAATTATGACCATCAACATAAATGCACTCAAATCTCCAATTAAGAGAAATAGCCTGGCACAGTGGATTAGGAAATAAAATCCAACAATATGCTGTATACAAGAAACACACCTAACTCAAAAGGACATTCATAGGCTCAAAGTCAAAGGATGGAAAAGAATACTGCATGCCCCAGCACCACAGAAAAAAGCAGGAGTAGCAATTCTGTTCTCATACAATCTGAACTACAAACCAAGAAGGATCAAATGAAATAAAGAAGGCCACTATATACTGGTTAAGGGAAAAATTCAAGTGGAAGAGGTAATATTCATAAATACCGATGCACCAAACACAGGAGCACCCAACTATGTAAGACAAATCTTAATGGACATGAAAAACCTAATATCTAAGACCACAATCTTAACAGGAGACCTTAACACCCCTCATCTCAAAAAGATAGATCAACCAGACAAAAAATTAGTAAGGAAGTAGTAGAACTGAACCACAGCTTGGAACAAATGGACATGGTGGACATATACAGAGTGTTCCACCCAACCACAGCTGAATAACACGTTTTTTTTCAGCTGCACATGGGTCAGTTTCCAAAATAGACCACATACTTGTCCAGAGGTCATGCGTGAGTATAGGCAAGAAAACAGAAATTATCCCAATCATATTATCTGACCACAATGCAATGGAACCGGAAATAAACAACAAAAGAAACCAGAAAAACCCGCTAAATTCATGCAAATTAAACAACACCCTACAACAACAATCAATGGGTACAGAAGAAATTAAACAAGAAATTCAACAATATCTACAACTCAATGAAAATTCAGGCACAACTTACCAGAATTTATGGGATGCGATGAAAGCAGTTCTTAAAGGGAAACTCATAGCTATGAACTTACACATTAGGAAAACAGAACGGGAACAAATAAAAACCCTAATGTTGCACTTCCGACGAAATCATAAAGATTAGAGCAGAAATTAATTCAACTGAGATGAAGAAAATAGTTCAAAGAATCCACAAATCAAAAAGCTGGTTCTTTGAAGGATTGAATAAAGTTGATAAGCCTCTAGCCAACCTCATCAAAAAGAGGAAAGAAAAAATTCAAATATAGGCAATAAGGAATGAAAAGGCTCAAATCAGCACAGACGCAGCAGAAATTCAGAAGATTATCAATAGTTACTTCGAGAATCTTGACGCTCAAAAAAGACACAGAAGAAATGGACAGATTCCTCAAATGGTACAAATTACCAAAACTGAACCAAGAAGATATAACAGCTCTCAATAAGCCAAAAACAGCCAACGAAACACGAAACGTAATAAAAAGCCTACCGACAAAGAAAAGTCCAGGTCCTGATGGATTCACAGATGAATTCTACAAGAAATTTATAGAAGATATGATCCCTACCCTCAAACTTTTCAATGAAATTGAAAAGGAAGCAGTCCTCCAAAAATCATTTCTGGAAGCAAGTATTATACTGATTCCAAAACCAGGGAAAGACACAACTAAAAAGGAGACCTAGAGGACAATGTCCCTCATGAACATAGACAAAAAAATACTCAATAAAATCCTAGCAAATAGAACACAGCAAATCATCAAGAAGATCATACACCATGACCACATAGGATTCATCCCAGGGATGCAAGGATGGTTTGATATTTGAAAATCAATAAATGTAATACACTATATTAATAGACTGAAACCTAAAAACCATATGATCATCCCAATTGATACAGATAAAGCTTTTGACAAAGTCCACCACTCATTCATGTTCAAAGTCCTACAGAAAACTCGAATAGATGGACTCTACTTTAACTTGATAAAAGCCATCTATGACAAGCCAAAAGCTCGTAAATGGGGAAAAACTGAAATCTTTTAATCTTAAGTACAAGACAAGGATGTCCTCTATCACCCCTCCCTTTCATACAGTTTTGGAATCTTTAGCAACAGCCATTAGAAAAGAGGGAGAAATGAAAGGAATAAGAATAGGTAAAGAAGAAGTTAAATTATAACTTTTGCAGATGACATGATAATTTACTAGGAAGACCCAAAAAATTCCACCAACAAACGACTAGAACTGATACGGAAATTCAGTAGCATAGCAGGATACAAAGTCAATATTCAAAAGTCAATAGCATTCCTCTACACAGAAAACAAGCACACTGAAAGGGAAACAATAGAAACAATACCTTTTACAATAGCACCGCAGAAAATGAAATACCTTGGAATTCACTAAACCAAAGAAGTCAAAGATCTTTTCACAGAAAATTACAACACCCTAAGAAAAGAGATTATAGAGGATTTCAAGGAAAGATATTCCATGCTCCTAGATAGGAAGAACCAAAATCGTGAAGATGACCATACTCCCAAAATTGCTATACAGATTTAAAGCAATCACTATCAAACTGCCACCAACATACCTCCAAGATGTAGAGAAATTGTTCCTAAAATTTATTTGGAATCACAAACAACCTAGAATAGCAAAGGCAATCTTGACCAATAAACACAAGGCAGGAGGCATCACAATTCCTGACTTGAAATTATACTACAAAGCCACTGTGATAAAATCAACATGGTATTGGCAACGAAATAGACCTGAGGATCAATGGAACAGATTAGAAGACACGGAGGCATCTTCAAACACACTCAGCCATTTGATCTTCGACAATGGAGCCAAACAAGCTTACTGGAAGAAAGACAGCCTCTTTAACAAATGGTGCTGGAAAACTTGGCTTTCTACATGCTGAAAACTAAAACTTGACCCACCTCTATCACATGCACTAAGCTAAAGTCAAAATGGCTTAAAGATCTAAACATTAAAACAGAAACCCTCAATCTCCTGGAAGAGAAAGTAGGAAGAACCCTTGAAGACATAGGGGTAATAAAGAGTTCATGAACAAACATATATTTGCATGGGAAACACTTGAAAGAATCAACAACTTGGATCAACTCTTCTTGAGGAGCTTCTGTACGTCAAAAGAAATTGTCAACAAAGTGAAAAGACAACTGAAAAATTTTGAAAAAATCCTAATAAGCAATCAGACAAAGGTCTGCTATCTAGAACATATAAAGAACTAAGATATAACCAGGGCCCTCAGATTTAAAGACCCAATTCAGGAATGGGCATCTGAGATGAATACACACTTCTCAGAGAATGAAATTAAAGAAGCGAATTAAATATATGAAAAAATCCTCCACATCGCTAGCCAACAGTGAAATGCATATAAAAACAACACTGAGATACCATCTCACTCCAGAAAGAATGGCTATCATAAGGAAATCAACCAACAACAAATGTTGGAGAGGGTGTGGGGAAAAGGGAACACTTCTTCACTGTTGGTGGGAATGTAGACTGGTACAATCATTGTGGAGATCAGTGTGGAGACTCCTCAAAAGAGTAGGACTGGAAATCCCATTCAAGCTGGCTATCCCCCTACTGGGAATTTTCCCAAAGGAACTAAAAACATTGTATCATAGTGATATATGCGTACCTATGTTTATAGCAGCACAATGTGTGATAGCAAAATCTTGGAAACAACCAAGATATCTGTCGCATGAGAAATGGTTGAAAAAAGATGTGGTATTTCTATGTAATGGAGTATTACTCAGCTATAAAGGATGATGAACTTGAAGGATTTATATTGAAGTGGATGCCACTTGAACATATACTTAAAAGTGAAATAAACCAGACACACATGTGCAAATATCCTATAGTCTCCCTAGTATAAGTCAAAAGAAGTAATATAAATAGAAATGTACAATAACAACTGAAAAGAATTGAGGGAGACAGTTAGGGCAAACTGAACGGCTCATGCTGCAGGGTACTAATCAGCTTTTCTTCTGGATGGTTAACAACCTAAGTTTACAGATCAAAATTGGAGAAATAGAAGAGCCACAAGGCCAGCCAACATTTTGGCCCTAAGCCTTTCAAGGTCAGACTCAGGACATAGGAGAACCTGTACTGTAACATCATGAAACTCAGTTGTGCTCCAAATTTTCTGAAAAAGGAGATTATGGATCTACAGAGGAAAGAGACTGATGATCTATAGTGTGCCTGGGGAGAGTCACATGGAGAGGGGCAAAACTTTCTCTCAGGCTCTCATAGAGAGCAAACTGGTCAGGCATTGGCTGTGACTCATCTGCATGGATGACACAGACAAAGCATCTACAGAGTAAGGCACAGGATTACAAGTTAAACCCTGAGAGTACTTCAGTGACCTCAACAGAAACAAAAGCTACATCTTTTGGCATATAGGGCTTGATCTATCTCCGTCTTAACCATCCAGCAGATAAGTATAAAAATGATGTATATAATGTGTGGCCATAATAAGTCGAGCTGTAAATGGCTATAGTCAACAACTTCTATTACTGTAGAATGCCGGACTGTGTTGGATTGTGTCACCAAGTTCAGGCACCTAAATTGGTTTAATGACAATGGAGTGCTCATCTTTGTCAGGTGTAGACAAAAAAAAAAAAAAAAAAAAGGATATACAAAGGAATAATCATGATGTGTGTGTATAAACAGTTCAGTTAGGATAAATATGTTGTGCTTCTGCATAATTCTATGAGAAGCAAGATTTACAGTAATAGTGGATGGACAAGATATTATATTGGCTTCTAGTACTATGGACAACCACTGGGAAGATAACAAGGCAGAAAGTATTAATTATTGAATCTGTGATATAATTCAGCTATAAAAAATAAAATAAGTATATAGCTATACTCTCTTCATTCACTGATTAGAGACATCTGCTATAATAATGTCTGTAAGTATAATATCATGTATGCACCTTGTACGATACCAAAACATTATGAAAACAGTTTGCAATGTATTCATTTATTGAATCTGTCCTGTTAATTTGTCTTGAAACTGTCTCATTGCTATTTGCTCTTCAATTATAAATAAATAAATAAATAAATAAATAAACAAGCACACATTCCTTTTTGTAATTAAAAATATACAAAGTTGTTAAAAAACAAAAACTAAGATTTATGCATAAAAATTTCATCGCAATATTTTCCAGAATAACAATGTATTTGCTGTCAGCAGATTGTCTAACTACATGTCAGGTACTGCACTGCATGTTTTCCATGGAAATAAAGAAATGTTTTCTTTAAAAAAAAAAAAAGTACAATAGATTTAGGGAATAGGGAAGATACTATCAAAAAGAAAAGTAAAACTGTGATGGGTGAATGGGAAAATGAAGAAAGGGGAAACATTGAAAACAAAAGATTTGTGCCAACATTGGACAATATTTTGGTTTGATTCTTGTATTCTGAGCAAGAATTATGAATATAACTGTATACAATATACTAATTGTTACTTGTTATTTTTTACTTTAAATTCTTATTTTAATTTTATTTATTTTTGTAATATTCTTTCAAAAGAGTTTATTATAAACCAGTTTCCTATGCCACAAGGAAATAAAAGGACTATATACAGCCTCATAGGAGACAGGCAGGGAGCAGAGGAGGGTCGAGATGGGTCTAGGGACTTGGTGGGTGCATTCCCTGGAGAGGAGGCCTGTAAGGGAAACCAGACAATCCAGTGAGACTCCACAAACAGCAGCATAACAAATAAACAGGTCTGTGGCAACGTGGCCCTGGGGAATGGGGCCCTCACTTCTGTGGAACTAGCTCCATAACGCTAACCAATATTTTAAAAAGGCCTCACATACCTGGGGAGGGGCCTGCACCCCTAAAGGGGGCATGCCCATAGGAGACCCTGATCCAGGAGGGATCCTCACTGGGGGATCCACGGGTGGTAGCATGCCAGGAGGAGGGTCCATCATTCCTGGAGCGGGTGCCCCTCAGCCCATAGGTGGAGAAGGACCCCCACCGCCAGGCGGGTACAGGTCAGGGCCCCCGCAAAACTAGCTGTGTCAGCAACTGAAGCAGCCACAACAATGCTTCTTCCTTGTGGAGTCATCACCTGTTGGGGTGGCCCACCAAAATCACAGACTCGCCCAGAAATTCCTGAAGGAGCCTGTGGCATGGGAACACCA
This sequence comes from Ctenomys sociabilis, assembly GCA_004027165.1. NCBI lineage: Eukaryota > Metazoa > Chordata > Mammalia > Rodentia > Ctenomyidae > Ctenomys > Ctenomys sociabilis. The sequence goes on from PVKA01010346.1 coordinate 29,210, forward strand.
GCTGGGGTTCCTCTACCTGCAGCCCTACCAATTCCTGGGTCCCCAGAAGCTCCAGCAAGTGGCACTCGGGCAAAGCCGGTATCTTTAGGAGGAGGTCTTTCCACTGTCACAGATACCAGGATCTCCTCTCCCAGCAGCACCCGACCGAGGACTCGTCCCTCTTCCCTTTCCGCTTGCTTAGGGTTCTTTGGCTTGATCTTCCTGAATTCATCACAGTCACAGAGGATATAGTTCATGTGCTGGCCGACAGCCCGGAAGGTGCTGATGAAGACCGGCCATCTTGCAGGATGCACCTCATGCTGTACTCAGTGTGCCGCAGCATCTTGCTGCTCTTGCCCACTGTCATGGTGGTGGTTCTGATGGTTTGGATACGCGCTGAATTTGCCTTCTCAAGAGGCCTACGCAGAATCCTCTTATTTTAAATTCTAATTATCTTTAAAATTAAAAAAAAAAATCATGGACTAAAACCTCTGGAATTGTGTCGTACTTAAGGTCTCGTCATTGGCACTTAGTAGCCAGTACCAACCAGTGAAGGAGGAGTGATTTATTTTGCCTGAAAAACCAGACTTTTCAATCCATATTTAGCAGAAGATGGAGTGGGCAGAGGAGAGCAGCTCGCATCATGGCATCCAGGAAGCGGAGAGGAAGAGGAGCCAGGAGTAAGCTGTGTCTTGTCACGTCATCCTCTGTGCCGCAGCACCAGCCTGGCCAGACGCCACTGCCCAGCAGCCAGTTAGCATCACCAGTGTGACCTAATTGCTTTCCATGAGCCCCACCCTTGAGGCTGCGTGGCTGTGAGATATGGAGATAGCAAATTTTAAGCAAAGAATACTTTTCTATTTCTAACTGAATTATCTCAACTTTTTATTACAGTGATAGAAAGCCAACTAACACATTTGCTTACCCCGGTGGGCCCTAAACCCAAAGACAGGTCTCCATGTGAGAGACTAAAGATAGGAGGACTCAGAGAACCACATAAGAAAGAAAAGGCATAAAGACAGGCATAGGTAGCTAGCACTGTCCAACACAAAACTTACTGACATGTTCACTGACTTTATAACCTGCTAATTTAAACTAAAGAAAGCAGAGATTTTTTTCTAAGTTTAGTTCAGTGGTGTATTCCCAGAATCTAGAATACAAGCTAGAGCATTCAAGCATTTAATAAATAAATATTTGTTGATTAAGAAAACATATAAATAAGTAAGATAAATAAAAATATGATAGAGCCAGCCAAATAGCTCAGCAGATTAAACTACCTGCAATCAGGCTCAGGGTCCAAGGGCTCAATCCCCAGGCCTACCATGCCAGCCCCACCCCTGAGGCATGCTGAGATGGCAAATGAAACTGGGCATGGTGGCATGGGCCTTTAATCCCAGCTCTTGGGAAGCTGTGAACAGGTAGATTACTATGAGTCTGATCTAGTAGTGAGACCCTGAAAACGCTGCAGACCCTTCCCTAAAATACAGAAAAAATAATAATAATAAAATAAGATATATAAATAAAAGCAAATAAATGAGTGGTAAATCTCCAAGTCTAAGTGCATAGGACACTGATGGATATATTGATAAAAACAAGGACAAAAGAATAGACTTAAGATGAAGGTAGTTTCCAAAATTCAAAGGGGGTCCAGGGAGACAGCTCAGTAGAATAAGTCCTTGCCTGACAAGAGCAGGGTCTTGAGTTCAATTCCCACAAAAAAAAAAAAGTTCAACTGGGAACCTGCCCCATTTGAGTGACATAAAAAGAGGGCTATGCTTTCACTGATTTAGAATTTACTTTTTTATTTTATTTTATTTTAATACCAGGTATTGAACTCAGGCTCTTTCACTTGTCAAGGAAATGTTTATTCTACTGAACTATCTCCCCAGGCCAGATTTACAATATACTTCCCCAGCCATCTTCAAAATAAATTTTAAAGAGAAATTGTGGAAAATTCAGCTTTCACAATAACATAATAAACCTGAAATAAGAATCAATTTCACAAAGGATGTAAAAGATTTATACACTGATAATTGGTACTCTGAGAAAGCAGACTGAAGAAGACTTCAGAAAATAGAAGATATTGCATGCTCCTTGACAGGAAGAACAAACACTGTGAAAATGGCCATACCCTCAAAATTGTTATATAGATTCAATGCAATCCCTACCAAAATACCATCAACATTCCTCACAAACCTAGAGAAAACATTCTTCAAATTCATCTGTTACCAGAAGAGATCTAGAAAAGCAAAATCAATTCTGGGAAACAAAGAAAAGGCAATATGCATCACAATCCCAGACTGTAAATTATACTTAAAGCTATTGTGCTAAAATCAGTATGGTACTGGCATAAAGAAAGACCTGATGATCAGTGGAAAAGAATAGAAGATGCACACACAACTGCAAACACACTCAGTCACCTTCTCTCTGATAAAGGGGCCAAACATATTCACTGGAAGTAACATAACCTCTTTAATAAATGGTACTTGAAAAACTGGCTTTTCACATGCCTAAAGCTAAAAATTAAACCCATGTCTACCTCCATGCACTAAACTACAGTCAAAATGGATCAAGAATTAGAAACACTAAATCTTCTGGAAAAAAAAATTGAGGTAGAAATCTTAAAGACATAGAGGTAGGTAGAGAGTTCATGAACAAAGCCCACACTGCATGGCAAATACTCCAAAGAATTAACAACTAAGATCTCATCTTTTAAAAAATGTTTCTTCACTTCAAAAGAAATCTCGAGGGCCAGCCAGAGATCTCAGCAGATTAAAGCACCTGCTTAGGAAGACGCAGGGACCAGGGCTCATGCATGCTGTGCAACCCCACCCCCAGGACACACAGAGACCGAGACTGAGCATGGTGTCATGCGCCTGCAATCCCAGTGTAATCTCACTACAATCTGTGTAGTGAGACCCTCCAGACCCTATATTAAATACATTTTTTAAAATCTCCAAAAGAGTAAAAAGAAATTCCAAAACTGGAAAATATAAATAAATAAATAAATAAAGACAACTGTCCCTCTGACAAAGATCTATCTAGAACATATAGAGAATTTTAAAAATTCTCACAGGCCCTGTGAGTGTGTGGGAGAAATTCTGCTCTCTCCTGCACCCACCGGACCAAGAACAGGCCTGCCATGGGAAAGGAACCTTTCCCCACGTTTTGGGGAACTCCCCCACCCCTCCAGATCCAACACAGCCCCCCCCCGTGAGTGAGAAATTCCACCACCCTCTTGAGACCGCTCCAGATGTGCCTAACCACACGCCCTGCGAGTGTGTGGAAGAGCTTCTGCTCTCTCCTGCGCCCAGCGGACTAAGAACAGGCCCACCACGTGAGACAGACCTTTCCCCGTTCTCTGCATACCTATCTTGCTCCTCCAGAGCCAGCACAGCCCAGCCTGAAAGCTGCATAAATGAGACCCTCTAACTAGCCCTTGGACCCCTGCACCCTTTAAGAAGCCCTCCACCAAGATCTCTGAGTGAGTGAGAAGTTCTGTGACCCTCTCGAGATCCCAGATCCAGCACAGCCCAGGCCTGGTTAGTGGGTGGGAGAGATTCCAGCTTCCCTGCACATGCGGGACCTCTCGGAAAAAAAAAAAAAAAAAAACTCAAGCACCTGAGTAAATGAGACCCTCCACCTTGCACTCAGGACACCCCCATCACTCTGGAGCCCAGCCCACAAGCCCACCCAGTGAATGAGAACTTCTGAGCTCGGGACCCCAATATCCAGGTCAAGCCCAGGTCTGGCTAGTATGTGGGAGAGCTTCTGCACTCCCATGGGCCCGCTGGGCCAGGGACAGGTTCACTGTTGTGCCAGAGGGTCACAACAGGTTCACTTCCAAGGGCTTCCGCAGGAAGGAGCTGAACACAACAGATAGACACAAGCAAGGCATAACTGGATAAACTCAAACTTAATAGAGATGCTCCCAAATTTCAGTAGGTGCTAAGGTTATAAATGCACCAAAGCTGTACACCAAAGGTCAGAGGTCAGTGCTATATGAAATGATAAAGACAAGGAGCAAAATGCAATCTCAGGCATCGAGCCTATGGAAAACAAGTGCACAGGACACTATTCCAGCTGATATATGAATTAATAGCATCAGAAGTAAACAAATAACAGCATAAACGTATAGAAGAAATCAGAGCAGAATCAATTTCTGAAATAAAAAAAGAAATCTCTGAATGCATAGCATCTGGAGTAAATAATCGAATGCAGAAACAAATGGAGGAAACCCAATCTGAAAAAAACTCTGCGGTAAAAGAATTAATAACTGCTTCTAAAAAAGACATTGATTAAAAAAAATAGAGGAGATTAGAAAAATGACGGATTCCTTAATGAGCAATACAGAAAGGAAATAGATCACATGAAGCAGAGTAAAAGAGATATAGAGGAATTTAAAATCTCGATCACAAGCCAGAAAAACTATTTGAGTGAAGGTGAAGATGGAGTTTCAGATCTTGAAGACGATGGTGCAGCTAGTGAAAAATCAAGAAAGGATCTCATAAAAACAAGGATGCAGGAAAATATAAATCATCACCTGCAAGATGGTGCAAAGATGAACAACATGAAACTAACAGTCATCAATGAGAAAGATAGAGTCAATACAAGTGATATAAAGAGAATATGGGCAGAAGTAATAGCAAAAAACTTCCCAAATATGAGGAAACAACCTGACATTCAGGTAACCAAAGTATACAGAATGCCAAATAATTTCAACCCAGTTAAAAACACACCAAGACACGTAATAGTCAACATCCAGGAAATCCAACCCAAGAAAATACACTGAAAGGTGCTAGAGAAAAGATGCAAACCACATTAAAAGGAAAACCCCTCAGAATTATGGCCAACTTCCCTTCACAAACCATAACAGCAAGAAGGGCATAGATAAAGCATGTCAAGTTCTTTATGAAAACAAATTCTATCCCAGGGTACTATACAATGCCAAACTCTCTTTCAAGATTGATGGGGAAGTGAAATATTTCCATGACAAAGAACAGCTAAAGAATTTCATGATGACAAAGCCATCCCTACACAGACTACTGAAAGATGTTCTAGAGAGGACCAAAATGATGAGAACTCCACGAATGAGAATAGAAGAAACCCACTAAATAGGGCAAACAATTAAGCCCAGGTAAAAAAGAAGTAAACAACAGCCGGTAAATAACATGTCAATCATAAGTCAACACACCTCAATTATAACCATCAATGTAAATGGACTCAATTTACCAATTAAGACAAACAGACAGGCACAGTGGATTAGGAAACAAAATCCAACAATATGCTGCATACAAGAAACATACTTAGCTCATAAGGAAATTCATAGGCTTAAAAACAAAGGATGGAAAACAATACTATATGTCCTAACACCTGAGAAAAAAGCAGGGGTAGAAATCGTGTTTTCAGACAGTCTCAAAATCAGAGCAAGAATGATCAAATGAAATAAAGAAGGCCACTGTATACTTGTTAGGGGAAAAACTCAACAAGAAGAGGTAACACTCATAAATGCATACACACCAAATATGGGAACACCCAAATATATAAGACAAATCTTAAAGGACATGAAAAATCTAATATGCAATACGACAATTACCAGAAGACCTTAACACCACTTTATCCCAGAAAGATAGGTTAACCAGACAAAAAAATTAGCAAAGAAGTAGCAGAACTGAACCAGAGCTTTTAATAAATGAACTTGGTGGAAATATACAGAGTGTTCCACCCAATCACAGCTGAATACACATTTTTTCAGCTGCACATGGGTCATTTTCTATAATAGATCACATATTGGTCTGTAGGTCATGTTTAAGTATATGCAAGAAAACAGAAATTATCCTATGCATATTATCTGAAAACATTGCAATGAAACTGGAAATAAACCACAAAAGAAGCTGGAAAAACACCCTACATATATGGAAATTAAACAACACCCTACTCAGCAATCAATGGGTCACAGATAAAATTAAACAAGAAATTCAACGATATCTATGATTCAATGAAAATTCAACTACAACCTATTGTAATTTATGGGATGCGATGAAAGCAGTTCTCAGAGGAAAATTCATAGCTCTGAACTAACACATTAGGAAAGCAGAATGGGAAGAAATAAACACCCTAATGCTCCATCTCCAACAGCTAGAAAAGGAAGACAAAACTAAACCCAATGCACAAAGATGGGAAGAAATCATAAAGATCAGAGAAGAAATTAATTCAACTGAGATGAAGAAAACAATTCAAAGAATTAATGAATCAAAAACATGGCTCTGTTATCGAATCTGTACGGTTAAGGTGTCTTGAAACTGTCTGATTGACATTTGTATTTCAATAAAATAAAATAAAATAAACATGTCTCTGTAAAAAATTAAATAAAATCGATAAGCCCTTAGCTAACCTCATCAGAAAAAAAGAAATTCAAATACAAGCAGTAAGGAGGGAAAAGGGTGTAACCACGACAGACCCAGTGGAAATTCAGAAGATTATCAATGGCTACTATGAGAATCTTTCTGCTAACAGCATAGAAGACACAGATGAAATGGACAGATTTCTAGAAAAGTACAAATTACCAAAACTGAATCAAGAAGATATGACAACTCTCAATAACTCAATAATGGTCAACAAAATATGAAATGTAATAAAAAGCCTGCCAACAAAGAAAAGACCAGGTCCTGCTGGATTCATAGTTGAATTCTACAGGAAATTTACAGAAGATTTAATCCCTACACTCTTCACAATCTGCAATGAAGTTGAAAAGGAAACAGTTCTCCCAAAATCATTGGTGGAGGCAAGTATTATACTGATTCCAAAACCAGGGAAAGACACAACTAAAAAGGAGAACTACAGGCCAATCACCCTCATGAATATAGATACAAAAATCCTCAATAAAATCCTAGCTAATAGAATATAGCAAATCATCAAGAAGCTCATACACCATGACCAGGTAGGATTCATCCCAGGGATGCAAGGATGGTTCATATTCGAAAATCTATAAATGCAATACAGTATATATATTTTTTTTCTTTCTTTTTTTTTTTTTTTTTTTTTTTTTTTTTTTTTTTTTTTTTGGCAGAAACGGGGATTGAACTCAGGCCCTTGTGATTGCCAGGGTAGCGCTTATTCTACTAAGCCATCTCCCTGGTCCCCTGCAATACACTATATTAAGAGAGTGAAATCTAAAAACCACATGATCATCTCAATTGACACAGAAAAAAGCTTTGGATGAAGTCCAACACTCATTCATGTTCAAAGCCCTACAGAAAATTGGAATAGATGGATGGACTCTACCTCAATTGTATAAAACCCCCTGTGACAACCCAATGGCTAATATAACTAAACACAGAAAAACTGAAATCTTTTACTCTTAGATCTGGTACAAGAATGTCCTCTATCACCCCTCCTATTCAATATAGTTCTGGAATCATTAGCCACAGCCATTAGACAAGAGGGATAAATAAAGAGAATAAGATTAGGTTAAAAAGTGAAATTATCATTATTTGCAAATGACATGATAATTTACTTGGAAGACCCAAAAAACTCCACCAAGACGCTACTAGAACTGATACACAAATTCAGCAGCACAGCAGGATGCAAGTCAATACCTGAAAGTCAATAGCATTCCTCTACACAGATAACAAGCACACTGAGGAAAATTAGAGAAACAATACCTTTTACAATAGCACCAGGGAAAATGAAATACCTTAGAATTCATCTACCTGAAGAAATCAAAGATCTTTTCATGGAAAATTACAGTATTCTGGAAAAAAAAGTGTTCATAGGAGATTTTAGAAAATAGAAAGATATTCCCTGCTCCTGGATACGAAGAACGAACATCATGAAGATAGCCATACTACCAAAATTGTTGTATAGATTTAATATGACCCCTATCAAACTACCACCAACATACCTCCAAGAATTAGAGAAATCATTCCTAAAATTCATTTCGAACCAGAAAAGACCTAGAATAGTAAAGGCAATCCTGGCCAACAAAGACAAGGCAGGAGGCATTACAACTCTTGACTTGAAACTATACTACAAAGCTACTGTGATAAAATCATTGTGGTATTGACCAAAAAATAGACTGGAGCATTAATGGAATACATTAGAAGGTGCAGAAGCCTCTACAAACACATTCAGCCACCTGATCTTCGACAAAGGGACTGAACATGCCTACTGGAAGAAAGCTGCTTTAACAGATGGTACTGGAAAAATTAGCTCTCTACATGCCAAAAATTAAAACTTGACCAAGGTCTATCACCATGCACTAAGCTAAAGTCAAAATGGATTAAAGATCTAAACATTAAAACAGAAACACTAAATCTCCTGGAATAGAAAGTAGGAGGAACTCTTGAAGACATAGAAGTAGGCAAAGAGTTCATGAACAAAAATGAAATACCATGGGTAATACGTGGAAAAATTAACAGCTGAGACCACCTTTTATTGAGAACTTTTTGTACATCAAAAGAAATTACCAACAAAGTGAAAAGATAACCCACAAATTTCAGAAAAATCTTAACTAATAAGCACTCAGACAAAGGTCTGCTCTCTAGAATTTATAAAGAACTAAAAAACATTAGGGCCCCTAAATTTAAAGACCCAATCCAGAAACAGGTATCTGAGATGAACACACACTTCTCAGAGGACAAAATTAAAGAAGTGAATAAATATATGAAATAATGCTCCACATCACTTTCCATCCAAGAAACACAAATTAAAACAACACTGAGATACCATCTCACTCAAGAAAGAACTGCTGTCATAAAGAAATCAACAAACAACAAATGTTGGAGAGGCTGTGGGGAAAAAGGAACCCTTCTCCACTGCTGGTGGGAATGCATGCAACCATTATGGAAATCAGTGTGGAGACTCCTTAAAAAACTAGGACTAGAAATTCCATTCAAGCCAGCTATCTTCCTACTGGAAATTTTCCCAGAGGAACTGAAAACATAGTATCATAGTGATATATGTGTACCAATGTTTATAGCAGCACAATTTTTGATAGCCAAATCTTGGAAATAACCAAGATGCCTGTCACATGAGGAATGGTAGAAAAAGATGTAGTATCTTTATACAATAGATTACTACTCAGCAAAAAGAATGATATATTCGAAGCCTTCATATTTAAGTGGATGCCACTTTTAAGATATACTTATAAGAGACCTATATGTGTAAATATTATATAGTCCCCCTAGCATAAGAACTCAAAGGAAGAAACACAAATAGAAAGGTATAGCACAATTAAAAGGAAAAAGAGAACTTGAGGATTGGACAAGGAGGAGAGGGCAAGGAGAAAAACTAGGAAACATGACAGGGGCAAAGTCATATGTTTTCATGCACAAGATGGGTAAAGAAATGATCCTGAGAAACATTACCAGGTTTTTGAATCTAGCAGTTAATTGGTAGGATTTTCACTCTGAATAACTATACATGCTGATACCTGTGAACCAAGCAACTACACTGAAGGCAGCAATGTATAATAGAAGGGTCACGCTTGGAATGCATGTCATTTTGGTCTTCTAAATACATACTTCTTGTCATGACATACCAATTATTACCATACTGTCTCTCAAGTAAAAGGTTTTTATCTTTTTTTTTAATTAAGGTAATAAATGAAAAAACGACACAAGAAAAAAAATGTCACAGGACTGTCCTGCTACAATGTTGTACATGGTTAGATTTCTAAATTTATGTATGAAAATATGTTTAAGTGTCTATTCCTACTTCTTTAATCATTTTTTCTCCATATTCTGTAAGGACTTAAAGTTTAACATATCAATACTTGATGGAAAATATCTGTTCCATGTTCCTAAAGGCTTGATACTTAGATAGTTAGGGTAAACTGAACTGCACATGTTGCAAGGTAATAATAAGCTTCTCTTCTGGAAGGTTAACAACCTAAGTTTATAGATCAAAAATTAAAGAAAAGGAAGTGCTGCAATGTCAGCCAACAATTTGTCCCTAGCCTTTCAAGGTCAGTGAAGACTCAGGACATAGAAGAACCTGTACTGTATCATCATATAACTCAGTTGTGTCCCAAATTTTCTGATCAAGGAAATTATGGGGCCACAGAGGAAAGTGATCATGATGTAGAGTGTGCCTAAGGAGAGTATTAGGGAGAGAAAACATTTTCTCAGGCTTTCACAGAGAGCAAATTGTTCAAGCAATTGCCATGACTCATCCACAAGGCTGAAACTGGCAAAGGATCTACTAAGTGCTGCACGAGGTTACAGGATAAATCCTGAGGGTATGTGACTGACCTTATCAGATACAAAAGTTACATTTCTTGTTATATAGGTCTTGCTTTATCTTGGTCTTAACCATGCAGCAGAAAAGTATAAAAACAAGGTATATAAAGTAAAGCCATACTAATATGCTAAGCTATGAAAAGCCCAAGTCAACAACTTCTGAAGAAAACCCACTACTATTGTGGACTACTGGACTGTGTTGGATTGTTTTGCTGAATTCACGGACCTATAGTATTTAGATGCCAATGGAATACCCATCTCTAACAACACTAAACAAAAAAAAAGGGATACAAAGTAAGGACAATTTTGTATTTCTTTATACAGAACAGTTAGGATAGATATACAGCTGCTTTTGCTTAATTCAATGAGTAGAAATACTTGTACTAATAGGGTTGGGACAGGATATTTGTCTGTTTCTTGTACCACTAAGAAGATAACAGTGTATAATGTATTAATTATTGAAACTGTCCTATTAATCAGTTTTGAAAAAAAAATAAAAGTGGAGAAAAAAATAAAATATAATGTATAAGGAGCCCCCCCAAAAAAATAAAAAATCATTTCTCCCCCAAATTCAAAGCCCAATCCAAAAATTAGCCTCTGAGACAAATATACACTTTTCAGATGAAATAATACAAACAGCAAGTAAATAAATGAAAAAACATTCAACAGCTTTGGTCATTCAATAAACAAAAATTAAAACAACACTGAGATTCCATCTCACCCCAGAAAGAATGGCTATCACCATGAAATGAGCCAATAACAGATGTTGGAGCAGCTATAGAGAAAAAGGAACCCTCTCCAGTGTTGGAGGGAGGGCAGACTGGTACAACCATTTGGAAATCAGTGTGGAAATTCTTTAAAAGCTAGGATTGGAGGTCCCTTTCAAGCCAGCTCTTACCCTCCTGGGTATTTTTCCAGAAGAACTGAGAACATACTGCAGCAATATATGTGCACCCATGTTTATAGCAGTGCAATTTGTCATCTTGGAAACAATCCTAATGCACAACACCTGAAGAATGGATAAAGAATCTGTATTTTCACATAATGGAGTACTATTCAGCTATAAAAAAAAAAAAAAAACAGGATAAATTTGAGGTTTCATTGGTAAATGGATGCAGCTACAGCCCATCCTCTTAAATGAAATACATCAGATCCTCATGTCCAAACATCAAATTGTCTCCTTAGTATGAGAAATTGAAAGAGGAAAATAAAATCTGAAGGGTGCAACAAATTCTGGGAAAAGGGAATGAACCTGTTCAAAAGGAAGTAATTACTGAGTTGAGGGGAATGACAGGAGAGAGAGTGAGGGAAAGAGATATATCTATGTATGAAAGCAGGATGGTTTGGACAACTGTACTGTAGATTTCTTCTGGTCTGTGCAGAGTTTGGTGCTTAATTTGTTTTGAATCCTCTTTTCAATTGTTTGTACTTTTTCCCCCCTCTTAATTTCTTACATATTTCTTTCATTTTTTTTCTTTCTTTTTCCAATTTTGTGTGCATATGTCTGGTAATATGAACAGCTAGTTGGAAAACAACACAATGCATTACAACAAGTACTATGAAATTCATATTGTTTTGTTAAGTGAAATTCTGTATCACTTGCAATTTTCTGTTTTAATACTATTGTGTACTCTCTTTAAAAAATAAATAAAAGAATTTTGAAGATATATACTATTAATTTAATAAGATAATTACTGCAACTTTGAAAGACAAAAACCAAAATAAAAGACAATAATTGGATATACAGAGGTAGTGATTTGTGAAATGTTGGTGTGAAGGCACACAAATAAAATTTTAAATATGACGCCCTCAAAATCCTATTTTAACTGCCTCTCTTGCATCTGGCATTTTATTAAATGAACTCCAAATTAAGTTTTTTTTTATTTATGCCACCTCCCAGACTTCCTTTCTGTGTATGCTACTGAGGCAATCCCAGTACAAAAGGAAAGCAGCCAGGATCAAAAATTATATAAAGGACAAAGGAAAAGCAACAGATATAAAAATAAATGTCAGCTGATCTACAGGAGGGGTGAAATTATGGAGCTTGTGCCGGCCCTGGTGAGCACCTGTCCTTCCTAAAGAGCAGCCTGATGCCTGAGCCCCGCAGGAGCCCAGTGCCTGAGGAGCCAACAACACACGTGAGGACACAGCAGAACGTGCAGCGTCAGTGCAGACAGCACTCGGCGTCCGCGATCCAGCCTTGCTGCCCGAGCACCAAACTCCATGGTGCTCAAGCCCCTTATTTGACTGTCCTATTTGCATACACCCTAATTACATCTCCTGTTCACTTTAAGTCACTTCTGGAGATTTTTAAATACGTAGTACAATGTAAATGCTGTGTAAATAGTTGTTATAATGTATTATTTAGAGAATGACTAAAAGAAAAATGTCTGCACATGTTTAGTACAACTGTTTAAAAGTATTTTTACCTGGCATAGGTTAAATCCATACTATGGCAAGCCATCGCCAGACTCCTCCAACTCTTGCCTGCCTTACTTCCCTCACCTCTTCTCAGCCCTACCTAACAATGCACTTCCATTAAGGAGGATGTGTTCCAAGTAACTTTGCCATGTTATCAATGCTCCCTTTGCTCGTTCAAAAAATAATTCAGTCACAGTGGTCCACAGATCTCAAAGGTGGAATAGGTCTCACTTGTCTGTACATCCATTTAAAAATTGTATGAACCTTTCCAGTGGTAACACCGGTGAGAACAATGCATGTTGGAGCCCCTTTGCTTTGTTTACTTAGCATGATATCCTTGCAGAAGACAAGAGGTCTCTTGCAGTACAGAGAAGGGAAGTGTGGTCATACAGGAAGCACAAGCCATTCCCTAAGCTGGGCTCAGACTACCCCATAACTTTGTGGCCACCAGGGGCAATACCACTAATCATCCAGAGGTGATTTAAAGTGAACGGGAGATGTGATTAGGGTATATGCAAATAGAAAAGTTAGATAAGAGGCTTGAGTGTCCATGGAGTTTGGTAGCCAGTGTTGTGGGATGAATCATATGGACACCGAGTGCTATCTGCCCTGACCTGCACACGCTCCTGTGTCCTTGTGTGTCGCTGAGTTCATGTGTGTGTGAGTGTGTGTGCGTGTGTGTGTTCAGTCATGTTAATATTGCATAGTGACGGGGTTACTTTTGGTCAATTGGCTCATGCATTCAACATATCTTAATTTCCAGCCTAAAACCTTCTTCTCCCTTTCCTCCCGTCAAATACACGTTTTAATACAACAAAGTTGGAAAAGGCCTTATAAAAATTTAATAAAATACTGACCTCGTGAATGAAATATGATTTGGTATTGATTTGGAGGCATCAGGTAATGATATAAATAAAAACTTTACGTATTTTTTTAAAATAAAAGACATGGTTGGACAGGATATTATGTCGGATTTTAGTACTATGGTCATCCACTAGGTAAATAATTATTGAATTTTTGATATAATTCAGGTATAAAAAATAAGATAAGTAAGCAACTACACTCTTAATTCACTGATAAGAGATATCTGCTAAAATAATATCTGTAAATATAATATCATGTATGCACCTGTACAATACCAAAACGTTATGAAAACAGTTTGCAGTATATTAATTCATCGAATCTGTATGGGTTAAGGTGTCTTGAAACTGTCTGATTGACATTTGTATTTTAACAAAATAAAAATAAATGAAAAAAAATAAATAAAATAAATAAATAAATAAATAAAAGATAATAAAAAGAGAAAAAAAAGCACTGTAATCCAGCAGAGTCAATGCAGCTATAAGAGTATCTTGACTTAGTACAAGTGTCTTCCATGTTTTATATGTTCTTTGGCCTACTAGTCTTGTCTTTAATCTGTATATATGATAATTAATTTTATAAGATCTTATAAATGAATGCATTTGATGCTGAACAATAAAAGGACGTGGAAGGAAGGGGAAATAAGAGTGGATGTGTGATGTGCAGTACCAATTCCCTACTCTGAACGGAAGCATTATGTTCTGCAAACATGTACTAATAAAAGCCCAAAAACCAATTATGTAAAACAGATTTCCCTA
>PVKA01010346.1:43569-64938 GCA_004027165.1 Ctenomys sociabilis
TTTTTTTTTTTTTTTTTTTTTTTTTTTTTTTTTTTTTTTTTTTTTTTTTTTTTGTCTTTTTGAGGCAGGGTCTCACTATGCAGCTCAGGCTGGCCTTAAGCTCACTTTGTAGCTCAGGCTGGTCTCGAACTCACAACAATCCTCCTGCCTCAGCCTCCCGAGTGCTGGGATTACAGGCCTGCGCCACCACGCCCGGCTACTATTAGTGTATTTTTCACCATTAATGTTAGGTTACCCTTATGTATTTCACATAGCTTGAATAACTGTAGTTATTAACATCTCTTTTCTGGCAGCAATGTTTGCTTTATTTAAATAAAATACGTAGGACTTATCATGGGAGAGAAACACTTTCTAAAGTGTAGAAGCAATTACAGCTAAAAATAGTTGAAGCAGACAGCTATCGCATCTCACTTCTGAAAAGAAGTATTCCTTTATGGAGCCACGGACAGGATGAGAAAAAAAAAAAAAAAAAAAAAACTCCCTTGGGATCAAAATACGGGGGGTACCTTTCCATACAAAAAGGGAATTTATATTTATTTGGCTGGGGAGGAGAATATGATGTTTATATATTACATATTTCTATTAAATCTGACTTAAGTCATATTTTTAAATAGATGGTAACAGTACTATTGTATGTGTTCCCCATGTAACAAGTCATAGTTTAAGTACCTTTGCCATTAAACATGCTTTCGGCCTTTTGGTTCTGCCAATCCGTGGCCTATGAGGTAGTCATGGCCACCACCCGGAATGGCATGGTTCCGAAGCCCCACTTCCACAAAGACTGGCAGCAGAGTGTGGTACGGGTTCAGTCAGCCAGCTCAGATCTGCAGGAGCAAGGCCCGGCAGGCAAAAGCGTGCCACATCGCCCTGCGCCACACGTCCGAACCCATCTGGCCGATCATGTGCTGTCCCAAGGTTTGTTACTACATCAAGGTCCAAGCCAGCAGGAGTTTTAGTCTGGAGGAGCTGCAGGTGGCCGGTATGCACAAGAAAGTAGCCTGGACCATTGGCATCTCGGTGGACTCAAATCCACCGAGTCCCCTGCAGGCCAACGTGCAGCATCTGAAAGAGTACCGATTCAGGCCAGGAAGACGGCTCAGTAGAATAAGTGCTTTCCTGGCAAGTGCAAGGGCCTGAGTTCAATCCCCAGTTCCACAAAAAGAAAAAGAGTACCGTGCCAAATTTGTCCTCTGCCCCAGGAAGCCCTCAGCCCCCCAAAAAGAGAGACAGCTCTGCTGAAGAACTCAAATTGGCCACAGAGCTGACAGGACCTGTGATGCCCATCAGGAACCGCTACAAGAAGGAGAAGGCCAGGGTCATCACCGAGCGAGAAAAGAACTTCAAGGCATTTGCCAGTCTGTGCATTCCCCGTGCCAACGCCCAGCTCTTTAACAACCGGGTGAAGAGAGCTAAGGAAGACACAGAGCAGGATGTTGAAAAGAAAAAATAAAACACTGTTGGATTCTTATAATAAATGCTCAGAAAACCTAAAAAAAAAATTTTTTTTTACCTGACCAGATAGCTCAGCGGATTAAAGCACCTGCTTAGATTCAATCCCAGGCCTGCTGTGCCCCCAGGGCATGCCAAGACTGTGTGGTGGCACATGCCTGTAATCCCAGCAGTTGGGAGGCTGAAAACAGAAGGATCATTGTGAGTCCAATCTATGTGGTGAGACACTGTGGGCCCTGTACTAAATACAAAAAGAAAAAAAAAAGCTTTTATTCACGTGTGGCTGTGAAACAATGAATTGACAAGTGAAGATACCATTATTGAATAGGGATTGTATGCAAAGCATTGAAATTTTTTTCTGACTTCCCAGTCCTAGCACTTGGGCTGCCCATCTTATGAATAATCAGGGCCTAGGAAAGCTTAGGTTTCTTCCTTCAGCCCATTTCATGAAGTACATGAATTCACCCAATGACATTAATGGTTGACAATTTATGCATTGTCTTTTCCAGGTTATTTATATTGTTTATAATTAGTGGTTTTTAACTAAAAGAGAGAAGTAGATCCTGGGACTGTTGATAACCACAGAGGAGATCTTCATGACCAAAGCATCTCTTTTCTTGCTGGACATTTTCCTGGCAAGTGCATCAGTACTGGCCACCCTGAGAGCCGCAAGTCACAAGCTAATCTGAGAAGAGAGCAACCAATGAGGCATCTAAATTTCATTCCAGTTCAGTTATTGTTTTTGAGCAGAAAAGTAAAGCGATCTGTAATCAATTTCCAGGTGGCCATTAGTTGTTTAATCTTAAATCTGTTCCATTGGACAAGCTTCAAATTTCCATAGTCTCCAATTTCTTCATTTATAAAAGGGGGACCACATTGGCAGAGGCTTTGTTTAGTTTTGAGTGAGGACATTAAGATGCTAGCACAGAATGCAAAACACACAGAGCACTTGATAAATGATAGTTATTATTGTTTCACCTTATGAGTGGAAACTAATTAGTTCTGGAGTCATGAGTTCTCTGATGAGAAAGGGCCCTCCCAGTCGCCCAGTCCAACCATCTCTCCAGCACCCAGCCAAGCAGTTGTGTCTGTGCACCTTCCAAGATAGTAACATTTGACATAAAACTCTTCCATCAGGATCATTGCCAATAAAAGAGGGAAGGAGGGAAAATGGTGTGAAGGCACATTTTCCAAAATGAGCTGTAAGTATGAAAATATGACCTGATTTTTCTTGCACAATTGGATTTCTGTGCACAGAAGTATTGTAAGAATCCTACCGAAACAGAATGGAAATGCCAACCTAAAGATACTTTTCTGAAAGGCACTTTGAAAACAACCCCCCTCCCAAATCTCTTCTAAACCACAGCTGTTAAAATCCAGAGGTACACAGTTAGATAGTACAGATTTCTTTCCAACATAACTAATAAATGAGAGGCTGCTCTGAAAACCTCAGAGCACAACACTTAAGCCCGGGAGCTGCACAGTGACACTCAGCTGGTGCCTGGCACTGATGGAGATTATCGCTGAAGCACTGAAGGTTATGCCAGGAATCACAACATTGCCACCTGCATTCTGGCTGGGAATAATAAGCCTGCCAGGAAAAGTCAATGCCACCCTGGCATATCCTTTCCCAGTGCTAGCCACTGGAGGACAGCATCAGACTTCAGCTCCACCTCCCACATGCAACTTGCCCTTGTTTCCTAACTCATTGCCCTCGCTGGGCTTCATGGATTCACTTGTCAGGTGGTGAGTCACAAGCACCTGTCTTCCTCAGTAAATTATTAACAGCTTCAATAAATTTCATTTTTATAAAGCGCTCTCATATCCTTGACAGACTATTGCTACCCAGTATAAGGAAAAGACCATTACCATTATTGACCTCAGAGCCAAAAAATAAAAAATACTTTTTGAGGCTTTTGTACCAATGAGATAGTGGTATCTTGTGTTTATATAATGGTTTTCATCAATATATAAAAAATGTTTAAGTTCATAGTCTTGAGGCACGAATGTATTGTCACTGTTGCTTCCTCTGAAAGGCCATGTGTTCCAGCATCTCTGGTTACAGTAGAGAATTGCTCTAATGACCCTATGGACAGATGGCCAGAGCTGGCCTCTGCTTTTCAGCTCATTAAACAGTCATCTCTCTGACCAACAGACTTCTCATTGTAAGGCAGCCTGGGTCTCGGCTGATGTCAAAAGCCCTATTCTATCCTGCATGAATTGTTCTCATAAATGATGCCCACACACATTCTGCTGCAGATAGAGGCAGATCTAGCTCTGCAGATGTCACTGCCACTGCCACTGTCACTTTTCCCCATCACACAAACTTGGGTCTCTTTCCAGAGACTTGCACAAAGCTCAATTCAGAGTTTCCCTGTGACTGATGCACACTTGGCCTGCAGATGGACAGGGAAGGAGAAAAAGGCATCCCACTGTTTCCCCACACTCGTCTAGGAGAGCTTGGGAATTCCTGGCTTCTCTGCCGGCTTCAACTCTGGCTGAAAAACAAATCAAAAAATTGCCAATGGTTCTATTCAGCCCATGAAACTGGGTTATTGCAACTCTGTGAGTGAAGCCATCAATGCACAAAAGTCAGGAAATCCATGATTACTATTCCCACACCCCAAGGCTTTCCACACATAGGTGACCCTTGTCCCTTCTCAAACACTGAACTAAATCATTGGCAAAGTGCACAGCCACAGGGGAAACCAGCCTGGGCATATGTCAGGCTTGAGAAATTTAGCCAAGGGAAAAATTACCTCTACAGTCAGCATAATTTAACTCTTAAAAAATATTAATTTATTTTGAAATCAACGTTTTAACTTAGATATCATGTAATTATTTTAAAGTATACACATGGCCTGGCAAACACAATGTCCTGAGTTTGATCCATGGAACACACACACACACACACACACACACACACACACACACAGAATTATATGGATAGAAATCAATAAATATTTGCTTAATGGAGAAACATAAAAAAAAAAAAAAGGCCAAGGAGCTAGTTCAGCAGCTTAAGGGCCTGCCTGGCAAGCTCAAGGACCCAAGTTCTATCTCTTGTACAAAGGGATAGAAACAAAGAAAAAATATACACACATGGTCAGAGAGGAGTTCAGGGAATTTTTACCACAGGGACACACTTCTGTAAACAACTATCAGACAAGAAGTGGAGCATCTCCAGCACCAAGAAGCCCTCACTGCGTGGCCTCCTAGTGCCTCGTGCAATGGTAAAACCTGACGGTGAACACGAACAAAGAATGGGATGCAGACGGACACCAAGGCCCCAGAGGAGACGAGTGCACCTTCTGTGAAAATAGTTCCTGGAGATGATACGCACTCCATGGAGCACATTGGCCAGTGCACAACAGCAAAAAGGATGTGGGTGCTCTGGAAAATTCCACAGAGACAGATGGATCCATCCTTTCCTCTAGCAGACATTCTGGGTAGACAGAACATACATAACAGACAAGCCCTGTCCAACACCCAGGGAAAAGCCCTGACCAGAGGTCAGAGCTGGCACCGAGTCTCCTGAGTATGAGCCGACGAAGTCAGCCTTGGTTTCAGAGAGATTCTGAGGTACAGCCTGAGTGAGAACAGTTCTCTCACACGGTGGCTCATGTTCCTTTTTCAGTAAATGCTTTCCAATTCCCTGCCCTCTAAGAGACAAAAGAAAGAACATCGGTGAGGGTACAGGAAGGAGGCTCCAGGGAGTTTCTTCCCTCCGGATCTTCCCTGGGCTGATGCTGCCTGCCTACGTGTCACTTGTTTGCTGATACCCACAGAGGTGAAGGCTCTGCTTCCCCAGTCTCCAGGAATCAGTCCATTCTGTCTATTACTTCACGTTCTGTGGTGTGTGTGTGTGTGTGTGTGTGTGTGTGTGTGTGTGTGTGTGTGTAAATGTAACGCTCTCTTCTTCGCAAGGCAAGCTCCTACACATTGTGCAAGATCCAGCAAAATTCTCTCCGGATGTGTTTCCTGGCTTAGCACTCATCTCGGCCTCCTTTTATCCTATTAATGGTCTCTTTATGACTATTACGTCATAATTGCCCTTTGCAACACCTGCCCCACCAAATGCACTAAGATTTCTGTCTTCCTATTTCAGCATTCTCAGAGCCTGGACTAGAACTTTAGGCAGGCAGTAGAAGGAATCATAGATGGATGAGGGAATCAATAGATAATTGAAAATACTTTGTAAAGTGCAAAATATATTGTTTCCACTCATTTTATAACTGTCATGTACTATCAGCCACGTGGAACTCAAACTCTTTTCCCCTAGGCCCTTTCTCCCTTTCCAAGTGTGTAGGTAATTCTTCATCATCTCAACAGCAAGTAGAAACACTACACCTTCCCTATGGAATTTCTGGAAAGATTTTCTGTTTTAGCATCATTATTTCTCTCACACTCAAAGTCAAACATTGCCTCTTTTTAAGTCAAAAGCAAATATGGAGCAATTATTATATCAAATGTCTATATTATTAAAGGCTTTTTTTTCCTTGGAGAAAAAGATGCCTCTAAAGTATGTCTGAAAATGGTGGCACGATGGCCAAGCCCATGTCCTCATTGTCATTCAGCAGGTTGCGCCTGTGAGGTGTCTAAGAGCAACTGACCACCTGAGAAAGATAAACTCCACCCAGCGTAAGCATCAGTGGTGAACTTCAAGCTTTGTACACAGGGCTGCAAGCTGGTTATTTCCTCAAGAGTAAGAATGTGTCAGAATCTCAGTCCTAGCATCTGACACACTCCCCGCACTCATGAGCGCCCACATGGTAGAAGCATAGTCAGAATAAGGTACAGAAATACTTGAAGGACATGGAATAAAACTGTGAAGGTTATAGGAAGTGGGAATTAACCAACTGGACATAGTGGTATCTATTTATTTATTTTTGAAAGTTAAAAATTCCTTAATTTTTTATTCCTGGTACCACTATCACAACTTACAGGGCAATGCACCTGATGTAATGAAAAGAAAGAAAAGGAGAAAACTGCAACAGACAAAAGACCTCAGGAATGTGCATCTAATTGACACTACATTGCATTAATCAGTAGCTGCACTTTTTGCAAACTGTGGCTATGACAGTCCTGAACTAGAAGGGTTTCCTGTTTAAGCTGCAGTAACTTTTCTGACTATGGATCATTGTTCCTTCCATGGCAGATTTTTTACAGTTCCTCTAGTGCATTTGGGACGACTGTCTCAAAGTAACCTGCAGCTTTCCTGACAACTCCTCACTCTCTCTCCTGCTAAGAACTGTAGCCCTTTTCTGTTGTTTTTTAAAACCTTCTGCTACCATATCCACTGCTTCCACCACCAGATCCACAACCACCACCATAAGGACTGCCAGAGCTTCTTCCACCAAAACTGCCCCCGTTCATGGGTCCATAATTTGACTGCTGCTGTCCACTATAATTTCCAAAATCATTATAGTTCCCACCACCACCATAGTTACCATCACTGAAATTTCCTCCTTTGCTGTAACCATCATATCCTCCTCCACCAACACTTTGGTTACCATATCCTGGTCCACCACCACCATACCCTCCTCTACTACTATAACCAGGACCACCACCACAGTTTCCACCATCACCTCCAAATCCATTATGTCCACCATCACCTCCTCCATAACGACCTCTGCTGCCACCTCCTCCACCACCATAACCTCCTCTTCCACCAAAGTTTCCACCAGGCCCAAAATTCCCTCCACCACCTCCAAAATTTCCTCCACGACCCATAAAGTTGCCAGATCCACCTCCACAGCCTCTCTGTGATCCAGCAGACTGCATCTCTTGTTTAGAAAGGGCCTTTTTCACTTCACAATTATGTGCATTAATAGTGTGGTATTTCTGAACAATAATTTTTATCCACTGTGTCGTGATCATCAAAAGTTACAAAAGCAAATCCTCTCTTTTTCCCACTCTGCCTGTCTTCCATAACTTCTATGGTTTCAATCTTGCCATATTTTTCAAAGTAGTCTCTCAAATTATATTCTTCTGTATCTTCTTTAACACCACCAACTAAAATTTTCTTCACTGTTAGATGGGTACCAGGCCTTACTGAATCCTCTCTAGAAACAGCTCTCCTTGGTTCCACTACGCGCCCATCAGCTTTGTGTGCTCGAGCACACATTGCTGCATCCACCTCTTCAACACATGAGTAAGTCACAAAACCAAAGCCTCTGGAGCGTTTTGTTTGAGGATCTCTCATTACCACACAGTCTGTGAGTGTGCCCCATTTCTCAAAGTGTTCTCTTAAACTATCATTGGTAGTTTCAAAACTCAGACCACCAATACACAGCTTCCTCAACTGCTCTGGTTCCTTTGGATCATGGCCATCCAATTGGAGACTGGACTCGCCTCTTCTAACTCAAGTTCAATATCCATAGTGGTATTTATTAGGATAATCTGGCTTGTGGGAGAAGGTTAAAGAAAGTAAATAAATAGCATTATTAATAATATGTCATAATTTCATAATGGTAGAACAATCCTAGAGTTTCTCAGAATAAAGAACATATAAATACAACCCATAATTTTTATAGATAAGGGAACTGATTTTCTAAAACAAATAGTAAACAACATTCACAGTAATGTCAACCATGACATCCATTGTATAGTTTGACTTAAATGTTATCCAGAACTACCTTCAAATAATTCTCACAGGGGATCTGTTATAAAGTATCACATATTTCCAATAATTTTTCAATTCTTTTAGTTAAATTATTATTTCCAGAAAGTGCACAGTAAAAATAAATCTTTTTGAATTGAGAGCCACTACTTTCTCTTAATTCAATGAGAAGGAAGATTTGTACTAATAGTGTTTGGACAGGATATCATGTCTGTATCTTGTACTTTGAATAACTACTATGAAGACAAGAATATGCAATGTATTAATTATTGTAACTGTCCTACTAACCTGTTTTGAAACCGTCTCATTGCTATTTGTTTCTCAATAAAATTAATTAAAAAAAAAAATTGAGGGCCACTACACAGAATAACTGACCTGTACTCTAAAAGAGTCAAGGAAATAAATGAAAAAAGAACCAAAAAGTAAAAAGTCTGATAAATTGTTCCAATAGAATAGAGAAACATGACAACTAAATGAAATTCAAGAACCTAAGTTGGGGGCTGGCCAGAAGCTCAGTGGGACAGCCAGAGTTCAGTCCCCAGTGTGCTATGCTGGCCCCACCCTGGGGCATGCTGAGATGGTGATTGAGACCGATAGTGATTGAGACTTGTGGTGGCCCATGCCTGTAAAACCGTCCTCACAGACAGGAGGATCACTGTGAGTCCGATTTACATGGTGAGACCCTGTACACCCTATACATCCTGTCCTAAATTCATTAAAAAAAAAAAAAAAGAAGAAGAGAAGAAGAAGAAGAAGAAGAAGAAGAAGAAGAAGAAGAAGAAGAAGAAGAAGAAGAAGAAGAAGAAGAAGAAGAAGAAGAAGAAGAAGAAGAAGAAGAAGAAGAAGAAGAAGAAGAAGAAGAAGAAGAAGAAGAAGAAGAAGAAGAAGAAGAAGAAGAAGAAGAAGAAGAAGAAGAAGAAGAACCTGTGTTGGTTTCTAGACAGGAACTATTTTAAGGACACAAGTCGAACAGCTGGTAATATGTGAATCAGAGCAATAGGCCACATATGAGTGTTAATTTTCTAATTTTGATTATTGTATTATGGTTCTATAAGGGAATGTCCCTGGTCTTAGAAAACACACTCTGAATTATATGGGGGTAATGTGTCCTGTGCACATTGTAGTCACCCTTATATGTGTGTCAGAAGGAATAAGATTTAAAAACCTACAAAGAGAGACTGCTTGATGGGAAGACATCGGGAAGCCCAAGTGACACAGCAGCTTACATTTCCTACCTTCAAATAGCAGGGCAGATGGAGCCAGCTGTTTAGCACCTCTCTTACCCTATGTTCCATTACCTGAGGATGTTAACAAAAATGCTAGCATCCAAAACACATGGAAAGTGTCCCTCATAAAAGATATTGTTTCAAGCTCTTTGTGAGCATTAAAAACAAGCTTTCACGCTACCAAAAACAAGACTGAGGATCAGAGAATGAAACAGCCAGCTCAAGGTCACATAGCCGAGTGTGACCAAAATTCAACAGCTCCCTGATGCCACGTCTCATCTCCTAGCATTTCTTTGGAAGCCAAGAAAAACATGTCAAATCTGCAGACATATGTAATTAGTGCCTGGGAGGTGCCCGATGGAGGTTACTTTAATCACAGTGTAACCTTATCCCCACCATAGATGGAACCCTGCAGTACACAGTCACTAGCTAGATCCTAAATCTCAGAGCTAAGCTTTCTATCTCACTAAAATTTCACTGAGTTTTATCAAATTATGTATTCTATAAGTTCAGCACCAGAAGAACTTAAGGAAAGTTAGAAATAACTTAAGTGGATTCTGTTCTTATAACAACATTGTACTATTGTTCCGTGCCACACGGTGTAGGACTCATTTAGACCTCACATCTTTTCCATACTATTTGAATTCCTTCGTCAGGACACCATAAATGAAAGGGAAAGATTTCTGTTCAGTCATAAATCCAGTGCACAAACATAGGCACACGTGCTTAGCCCTATGGAATGAGGCTGCCCAGTTCCATTGGTGGAGTTACTGAGTGTGGGGGTGCCTAGCCGTACCTCTCAAACTCAAAGGGAGACTGGGTTCTTTTCTCTAGAGCTACAATAGTAAAGTACCTTAGACTAATGGCTTTAACAACAGAAACATTTTTCTCTATGTCTTGGAGACTAGAAGTCTGAGATCAAGATACCAATAGGATTCTTTTTCTCCTGAGGTTGCTGTATTTTGTATTTTAAGTCTTCCCTTTGCATCTATGTCCTATTCTCTTCTTCTTATAAGGACACTAGTCATACTGGATTAAGTCCCATGCCAATGACTTTATTTCCACTTAATTACCTGTCTAGAGATCCCATCTCTGAACATTGTCACATCTTGTGACAACTCAGGGCTAGAGTTGCAAATACAAATTTCAGGCCATAACAGAAACTTAGAAAAGAAAGAACCCATATAAATGTCTCTTCAATTTTAGGACCAAATATTTCTTCAGAACTCACTGTGAAACACTCTACATTTAGTTTCTGGTGCTGCCTGTCTCCTCTGGTCAGCCTCTCTTGACAATAGTCCACTGAGTTTACACCCTGACAAAGTTTCTTGAACCTTCTCTCACATGTCCATAACCTTTGGCTTGAGCTCTGCTGATCACCTCTTGGCAGCCCCAGCCAGACAATTCTGCGCCACTATCTTTGATCTAACTCTTACTACCCAGGAATGCAAGATCCTTGAGCATAATGTGTTGGCACCATCACTGAATTCAACATTCAGCCAATATGGCTAAGCAACTTGGAAATAATCCATGCTCTTAATAGCTGATACAATTTTAGTACTTTATTTACTACAAACAGTGAATTTTGCCTTCAGGCCTCATGCAGAACAGCACTGACAACTTCCAGAAACATATTTGAAATGCCTGACATAGCAGACACAGCTGATGAAATGTTCCTAATGTGCTCTGACAGGAATGAAGAAAAGACAGGAAGCCACCTATCCAAACCTAGAGCTCTGCACTGCTTTCCCAGAGCTCCCTGCATTCCATCCAGCTTCCGGGTTACAACCCAGACCTGCTGCCTGAACTGGCTGCTGACCTGGCCTCTGGTTCTTTAAAGGTGAAATAGAAAATAAAAATACACAGCATTCTCTCCTACTGAACTATATAAGGGGGAGATGAGTTGGCCTGCTAAAGTAAACCTTGATAAAAGTCAAAACATTGGGCATAATCTTAATTGTGCACTGTCAAAACCAATTAAAAAGTCATTTAATCTGTTACTTTTAGCTCTGTGAACTAATTTATGCTTGTTAGCAAATGAAGATGGACTGGCTCTCACGGTCAGATATTTATTTTCAAGGGCATTTTCAAGAGAAGATTTATATCTGTGATCTCATTGCCCTTCACCTGTGTTTACTAATTCTACAGAATTCTAGACTTCCATACTGTACACAAGGAAAAAATTAACTGGGCCGCATATGCATACATGTAATTTTACACCTTAGGAGCCAACAGTAGTAAAATATATGACCACGAGGGGGAAGCATAGGCCCGATGCTGATTTAGCCCTGTCACCAGGCTGTTGCTGTTGTTTTTGTCTAGCTGAAAGCATTTTCCTTGCTTTCCTGGAAAGCCCTCTTGTATGCAGGAATCTATAGGTGTCCAGTAACCATGGACTAGAGTGCCCCGATGGCTGACTCACTGCCCACCCACCTCCTACCCAGTGCTAGGCAGGGACGCCAAGCTGCGGGTCAAAGGCAAACTCAGCACCTTTTGGCGTTGGATATAGTCTTAGGTAACATGCCTGAGTAAAGATAACAGGTACAGGCATCACAGTACTAGGAAACAGAATCAAATAAATTCACGCTGCCACTGAATTCACCATTTCCCAGGTCCCAGGCTCTGTTTGAAGTCTGGGAACTAGGCATCAGGCAGCCTGGGGCAGACATACATGGGAACCCAGACGTGGTCTGAAGACCTCATGAGACAGAGAGGCTCAGACGTGGATTCCGTGTTTGCATTATCCTGAATTTCTGAAGCATTTTCTCTTCTCTCTTATTTATGATTAGCTAATAAATTTGGTGCATCATCTTGCATTATAGATGAATAAAATATAAGCGATTAGTACACAAAGAAGAAAGTAGTAATGGCAAAAGCCAGGCTTCAATCTCCCTGTACCCTATTTTTTGTACAACGAGCCCAATAAAAGTGCATCCCCTTCATGGTATAAAAATACCCTGACCTGACCAAGGGATCACTGAGGGAGGGAAAGAAAAACGCTTGGTGAGCCTGCAGGACCGGACACCCAGGTGTTCTGGGCCTTCAGTAACTGGTGGGACTTGTTCTGCCAGCCCAAGTTGCAGGGTGGGCAGGCAGACACAGCCCTCAGAAGCTGCAGTGTAGTGGGCAGGGTGTGGGGTGGTGGAGTGCTGCGCTGGGCTCCCCGGTGGTTCCCACACAGGGGCATCCCATTCATCCAGTGATTGATGGCTCTGGAACCCGCCTGGAAAGTCTGCCTGTGAGCTAATTATTATGGGGACTGACCTACGTCGCTGGTCAGGAGTGAGTAAGGCGATCCGTAGGTGAGAGGTGGCTATTCCCAAGAGGGCAGCCTTTGATGCGAGGGAGCAGAAAGCTTGGCCGAAACTCAACACCTCTTAGAAGTACAGATTAGTCAAGAGGAAGAAAGGAGAATCCATTGTGGAAGTTTTCAAGAAGGAGACAAAGATGCCTGTGTTTTGTGTTGCTCAGCTGCCTCAAGAAAATGTCCATTTGTTTTCTTTACACTCCTTTTACATTTTAAGTGGAATCTAGTGAATGTGTCTTTTCAGTGTCCCCAATTTCACCATTTTCATTACACCTCATGTTGCCATCTTAATGAAGCATCATTTTTCCAGAGAGTGTGGGAACAAAACCTATTTAATGACCTCTCCGAGAAAACAGTGAGTTCTTCAAATTTTTCCCTGAATAAAGACTCCCACCCTATAATCTACTTCCTTTGAAAAATGCCACTTTGCCAACTATTGCAAACGACTAAACAGGGCTTTCCTTTAGACTCAAGCCAGAGGGCTCCTGTAGAGCCTCACAGCCTGTGGACCCCATGAGAAACCCTGGCTGTCAGGACAGAGCTTCAGCCTGTGGAGGGCTTTGGAGTACAGGGCTATTGCCCTGGGGAGCACGGCACCATGCACCTACTCCCATGCCACACTGGCTGAGGAGACCCAGACAGGACTGGGAGACCCCCAAGATTTCAAGATTGTCAGCTCCAACCTTTCACTTTACAGATGAGGAAAATGAAGCAAGCAAAGAGACGGATGTAGGTGCACACAATGCCAAGGGTAGACTGAGGCTGGCCATGTATGCCCTCAGTAGACTTAGTGCAGCTGTACAAGGTACATGATTCTAGGCCCATGCCCAAGCCTACTGAGCCACAATTTCTGAAGGCAGGAATTGAGTACTTATATTTCAACATCTTGTGTGGCATCTGTAAATTGTGTTAACAATAGGGGAAAGTCAGTAGTAGAAATGCATGTTTGGAGCCAGAAGGGATACAAAGGAAGGACCATTTTGTATGTGTATATACAGAATAGCTAAGAAAGATATACAACTACTTTTGCTTAAATCAATGAGAAAAAAGATTTGTACTAATAGTGTTTAGAGAGGATGTCCTGTCTGTATCTTGTAATATGGATGACCACTAAGAAGATAACAATGTACAAGGTATTAATTATTGAAACTGTTCTATTAGTTTTGAAACTGTCTCATTGCTATTTGTTCCTTAATAAAATAAAAATTATTTAAATGAAAAAAATCAATTATGTGTAAGTGAAAAATAATTTTTAAATATTTAAATCCTTACTGAATATGGAGAAAAAAATTAAAAATTAAAAAATATTTTAAAAATAACAATAAACAATTACATATTTTTACACAGGAATTTAGAAATCTAACCATATACGGCATTGTAGCAGTACAGTCCTGTGACATTTTTGTCTCTTTTTTTATTTATTACCCTTTAAGAAAATTTGCTTGTGAGACAGTGTGGCAATAATTGGTTTGTCACGACAAATAGTCCACATTTAGAAGACCAGAATGATAGGCATTCCAGGCATGACCCTTCTATTACACATTGCTATTTTCAATGCAGTTGCTTGGCTCACAGGTATCAGCATGTATAGTTAGTCAGGGTGAGAATCCTACCAGCAATTGATAGTATGCATTATTAAAACTATGACTTGGCCAGTTTCGGTGTGCTTCATATGCGTCACCATCACTTCATTTATTCCCCAGCTATAACCTATGACAAGGTTCAGGAGGTCCTGCTGATATGCTAAGGTCTGATAACAAAGGTGTTACTGTTTAGGGACACTATTTATGTAATCAAACTTCTTGTATCTTTACAGTGAAATATTGCTACTTCTACTATTATGGTTTCCTGTTGCTTGTTTCATTAGCCCAAAACATTGCAAAAAGTATTGTGAAATATGAAGCTGACTCTTTGTAAGTGAATATTTTGTTTTAAAATATTTAAACCCTCCTCCATCAAAATAAAAGAGCAATATCTTTTGAGGCACATTTTATTCTTGTAGGTTTAACAAAGAGTGTTCTGGGATATAACCAAACTTCCAGTGTGCTCTCAAGTATCATCAATCACACAGCTGCTGGCAGAGTTTGCTTGGAGTTAGTGAGCCAGGCCCAGGGCCCAGAGCCAGCCCCAGACAAGAGAAACAACCAAGAGCCCAACAAGAAGACAGACAGAGGGCAGAGCCTTGGGACATAGGTAAAATGGAGCTCAGGGAAGGTCAAGAACCATGCAGATTGGTCAAGGTCTTTTACCTCTGTTCAGGAGGGATCATGTGGAATTTTTGAAGAAGAAGTAGCATCCCCAAATTGGCAT
The DNA here is from genome assembly GCA_004027165.1 of Ctenomys sociabilis. Classification (NCBI taxonomy): domain Eukaryota; kingdom Metazoa; phylum Chordata; class Mammalia; order Rodentia; family Ctenomyidae; genus Ctenomys; species Ctenomys sociabilis. The sequence continues at coordinate 58,484 of PVKA01010346.1, forward strand.
AGCTTGACATCTGCCAAGAAATGAAGATGGAAGTCAAAGGTCTTGATAGAAAATTCCCAAGAGAGGGCAACGAGCAGATATCAGAGGCCAGAGGGACCAAGAGTTGGACAAATATATCAAAATTTGGGGACAGTGAAATAGCTCAGTGGACTAAATACCTGCTTAGGCAAGTACAGGGACCAGGATTCGATCCCTCGTACCACATGCTTCACCAGCCCTCCCCCCAGGCATGCTGAGACAGCCATCAAGACCAGGCTTCATGGTACACACTTGTAATCCCAATGCTCGGGAGGCTTAAAACAGCAGGATCACTATGAGGTCAAGCTACACAGTGAGAACCTGTACCAAATACATTTTTTTAAAAATCAAAACTCTTTATTTTCCTTATACCACATACAGGAATGTTCCTCACTATATACCATGAAGAAAATCTTCTCTTCAAAAACTAAAACAAGATTGGGTGTAGTGGTGCACAGGAGTCTGAAAACAGGAGAATCACTACAAGTCTGATCTATGTAGTGAGACCCTGTAGACCCTGTACCCTGAAGACCCTGTAATAAATACATTTTAAAAACCCTAAAACAGAGTCTGTGCATACTATAAGAGGATACTCATGTGGTCAATCCATGAGACTGTGGAGATGTGCTCAAAAACACTAGAATGCCAGGCAAAGAGACCCAGCAGTCACTACAAGAACGTGAACGCAGTTTGTCACTCTCACAAGAAAAGCAGAGCTTGTCCAACTCTGCTGTACATTCTCAGGAAAAAGACCACGGAACTTGAAACCACAGCCAACCTCCCCCACAGAGAAAGTGAGCTTGAAGACTTAGAAGAAGGGAATGTTCCTTGATACAGGAAAAAAATGGAGCAGACCACAACACCAGAACAACAACCAGTGGCCATGGATTCCTATGGCCTGGTACACGCATTATGATTCATTGCCTAAATCCAGTAACTCCCTTTTCCCCTGATTCTTTATTCACTAGGGAACTGTTGTTTTTGCTTGTTTGTTGGTTTGTTTGTGGTTTTATGCATTTTAGGGAAAGGTCTACAGGGTGTTCAGGGTCTCGCTACTAGATTAGCTCATAGTGATCTGCATGTTTACAGCCTCCCAAGGGCTGGCATTAGAAGCATGTGCCACCACGCCCAGTCTCAATTGCCATCTCAGCACACCCCAGGGGCAGGCCTGGGGATTGAACCCCCAGCCCCTGGGCCGGCTTGCAGGTGCTTTAATCTCCTGAGCTATTTGGCCAGCCTGACTAGAGAACAGATGATTACAATTTTTACTCCCTAGGGAAACACCCTAGGAAAGGCAACAAAAGAAACAATGTATTTATCATCATAGCTTAAATATCTCAGTCAAAAGGGCATCCAGAGTTCTCACTGAAAAATAATACTTATACTTTGATTTCTACATCAGGCTATTATTATGGTTAATGGAAATCTACCTTAGAGGGCTGGATTCACACTAATTGTGCTCAATAGTGTTTATAACTTCAAAACTAAAAGCCTAAGCTCGGCTGGGGAGATAGCTCAGCAGTCCTAAGTGCTTGCCTAGCAAGCTCAAGAACCTGGCTTCAATCCTCGGTAACACATGCCTTGTTGGCCAGAGGTCTGCCATGCCAGCCACGAAAATCATACATGGTGGCACACACCTGTAATCCCAGGGCAAGGAGACTGAGACAAGATTGCTACAAACCCAAGTTGTGTAGCAAGACCCTGCACCAAATAACTAAATAAAAGATTTTTTAAAATTAATATCTGATGGGCTGGCAAGATAGCTCAGCGGTCTAGAGTGCCTCTCAGGGACCGCGGTTCGAGCCCCAGCACCACATGCCATGCCAGCCCCTCCCTGCAGGGCCGGCTGAGCTCACCCCCAACCCCTGCGAAAAAAGAATCCGTGATGTGTAGCAAGACACTGTAATAAATAAAGGAATTAAAAAAATAAAAAATAAAATTAATATCTGAGCTGAAATAGTGTAGCATCAATAGAGGGTAAATGCCACTTTAATGGTCATGTGAACACAGACACAACCAGCCTTCCTTGAAAATATCCCAACATGTCCACAAGCCATCTGCCAACTTTGAAATTTAAATAGATAAAAATATTTAGTGTGCCCATGCCAGTTCACTTAAAATGTCACAAGTGGAAGGCAACATGAAACCTATGAACCAGAGGCATTACCATCTCAGGCCAGATGTGTGACACCAGAAAGGATCAAGGACTTTGAACTGCTGTAAATAAATTCAATAAAACTGAGTTTAAATTGTAAACTGCAATAGCATCGCATGTGTCTTGGTTACATTCTTGTTGCTGAGATAAAATAGCCAGTGTCCAAAGCTAAAGAGGCCAAGGTTTCTTTGGCTCAAACTTTGTAGAAGTTAGTCTATAACTGGCTCATACCAAGGCAGACTGACACATGGTAGAGGGATATTTCAGAGCAGAACAGCTCAAAGAGCCCACAAGGTAGCAAAAGTAATATGGGAAGAAGACAAGCCTCTTTCTGGCCTTTATATTGTATCCAGACTATGTGGATTAGGGTGGTGCCAAGTCATCAGTGTGCTACTTTAGTAATCATGCACTCTTAATCCCAGCATCACATACCCTAGATTCAGCCACCTCTGAACAAGCCCCAACTATGACCAACTATGATCACATAAGGCTTTGGGAACATTAGACTTAAGACATAACAGTTGCCCAGGCTCCTCAAACACTCATGTGCATCGCTTTAAGAAAAATAAAATTTAGTCCATCTCTAAGAGATGATGAAAATGTTAGGACTTTGGCAACTCTTAAAAGTGCAAGTCCAAAGTCTCCTCTGAGATTTAAGGCAAACTCTGAGCTATGAGCCTCTGCACAAGTGAAAAGAAACTTAAATGCTTCCAACAAACAATGGCACAAGATAAACATTTTCATTCCAAAAGTTACAAACTATGAAGAGTGGGACCAAAGCAAGTCCAAAATCCAACAGGGCAAACGTTAAATTCCACAGTTCCACTTCTAGCACCCCGAGCACAGTACATCAAGTTGTGGGCTCCGAAGGGCTTGAGTGGCAGCATTAATGGTGGTAGCTCTTGTATTCTGTATGGACTAAAATCTGTACCAAATATGCACTAAATAAATCTTTTCCCCCCAGCCCCCCCTTATCTGTAAGTTTAATATCATGTATGTACCTTCTATGATACCAAAACATTATGAAAACAGTTTGCAATGTATTAATTTATCAAATCCATCTTGTCAAGGTATCTTAAAACTGTCTCATTGATATTTGTACATCAATAAAACAACAAAAAAATAAATAAATCTTTCCCCCTTGAACTTTGGGTGTCAGACATTTTGTCTGAGTAACGTAAAAGGTAGCTATGACAAAAATTTGGTATCAGATAAGTGGGGTCATTGCTGTGACTATACTATGTACCTTTGGGACTGGCCTTGTGGAAAGAATTTAGACAGGTTACAAGATACAGGCTGAAAAGGAAAGCTGGTACATCTTAGGCTTCACTTGATGAGAGATTCTGGACAGAGCCCAGAAGACCAGAATGCTAGTAGAAACAATCTTAGGAAAGCCCAGGCTCCAGAGGCATTGGTTTAAAAGAAGGACTGCATTGGCTATTGGACTCCAGACAATGTGTTATGCCTTGGCAGAATGTTTGTTTGTTTGTTTTGTTTTTTATTTAATCCAGAGGTTTTGCCTGAGTCTAAGATTAAGGATGGTAGGCTGATTAACATGGCAAAAAAAATTTCAAGGAGGTCTCATATTGAGGCAGTGGCATGGCTGCTATTGGGGACTTTTAGCCATACCTATAATGAGAATAAAGAGCAAAGACCCCAATAGAATTGTTTAAAATGTTTTGAGTTTGGCCAAAAAGCAAGCTCCAGCAAAACTGTGACTGCAAAGATAGAGCAGAGTAGATTTTGATGGCAGAGAATGGGTAGACTAGAAAAGATGGCTTGAAGGTATCACAAGATGCAGCAGGACTCTACCCTTTACAGCCTCAAAATTGCAAAGATGAAAGACTGTTTTAATAAGAGAGACCCAGGCCAGAGAGATAGCTCAGCTGTCCAAGGGCCTGCCTGGCAAGTGCAAGGACCTGGATGAGAAAGAAAGAGAACCCCAGACAACCAAGTTCCAGAGTGGCAGGGGCCTGCGAAAGTTGTCCTTTGGGATTTTGTTTATAGGCACTGAATCCCTTCAGCCAAAAGAGAAGAAAGTCTAGCTGCTACTCCAGCTGGCAGCAGACCTTTACATCACCCACATGGTGCTGGTTTAGATACATGCAGAATGCCCAAGCTTAGGGGTCAGAAAGGTTTCCACTTAAATTTTAGAAGAAGCCTAAAAAGTCTAGACAATGTTCTTTTAAGAGGGCAGAGTGTTAAAAAAAAAAAAAAAAAAAGAGGGCAGAGTGTGAAGCTATGAATGTGAAGCCAAAGGTGTGCTGGAGACACCAGAAATTTGTAGAAACAAGGAAACCAAATTTTGAGAGGAACTGCAATTAAGGAACCTAGGCCCAGAGAGAAGAAATAGTAACTGCCACCACTAGCAATAGAGGCAGAGCCACCCAAGCCCTTTGCAGCCACAACTTGACACACTGTGCTGGGGATGTTGGAAGTGGAACTGTGGAATTTAATGTCTACCCTGTTGGATTTTGTACTTGCATTGGTACCATTTTTTGTATGTCCTTGTTTGTATTTTTGGAATGAAAATATTTATCTGTGTCATTGTATGTTGGAAGTATTTAGCTTTCTTTTCATTTGTGCCATAGCTCACAGTTCAGAATGTACCTTACATCGAGGGAGACTTTAGACTTGAACTTTTCAGTAAAGCTGAAATCATTAAGACTTTCACAACTCTTAGAGATGGGCCAAAGTTTTTGCATAAATAGCTATGCATGTCTTTGGGGGACGAGGGGTAGAAGGTTATGGCTTCTGTCTAGATATGTCTCCAAGGTATCGTATGGTCATAGTTGTGGCTTTTTCAGAGGTGAATGAATCAAGACTATATGATTCATGGTGCAAAACTAGGCCCAAGGTCACTAAGATTAAGGATATGAATGCTATTCATCCCTAGTAATCTGGGTCAGATTAAGATACTGTTAAAGTCCCTTGCCATTTTGCTGCATTCTGCCTCACATGAGTTGCTCTCCTCTGCCAAGCCACTCTGTTTAGGAGTCAGCTAATAATGCTACTAAATAAACTTTTCGTGCCTTAACTTTGGGTATCAGACATTTTGTCTCAGCAATAAGAAAAGTAACTAAGAAAACATATGTACAGTGAGTAATGGAGCAATCTACATAGTTTCTTATGTAAGTTCACTATCTCTATCAGGACCTTTCATAGATGCTTCTGACAGTATTCAGTTTCTTATCAGTTTACCACTATGTGTACAAAAACTCAACCAGTACTCAGACTAGAAGCGAGTTACCCACAATAGGTGATGATATCCTAGAAGTCAGGAAGTGCAACATGTTATAAATAGACCAGAACAAATTGACAATATGACATATTTATGTATAAAGGGAAATGCCAAATTTAAAATTTAAAGACAAACTACAGATTAGAAAAATACCTGCAGCAAGCCTGACAGAAAAAAAAGAAACATGAAGTGAAGCAACATTTTATTCAAATGCATTCAATATTCCTTCTGTTATGATTTGTGTCTAGATGTCCACCCCCAAAGCCTGACAAAGTCATTGGGTGGGCTTCTAAAGGTTTGTATCGATTCATGCTCCAATCCTGGGATTATGGGTGCAAGTGCTACACCCACCGGAATGGGCAACCTGCATACAATATAAGGGAGAGAAAGACACTTGTTTTTGCTGCTCCTCCCTCTTCTCTCTTGTTGTTTTTGCTATTTTCAGCCACTATGAACTGTTGTGTTCTGCCAAGTGTCACCCTGCCTTGGAGCCAACTGAGTATGCACTGATATCTCCACAAACTGTGAGCTAAATAAGCCTTTTCCTTCTTTAATTCTGGGAGTTGGGTATTTTTTTCCAGCAACAGGAGAAAAGTAACCAAGGCATCTACTAAATAAATGAAAAGATAGAAATTAAATTAGACCACTATTTAAAACTAAGCAAGACAGCATAGAAAAATGATGACATCACTACACATTACTAAAATAGAAAAAAGAAAATTAGACTGCCCTTGCTGCTGTCAGCAGTTCGTCCTTACACAACTCTTCTTGACTTCACTACACATAAGGGGAAAGAATCAGAGCTGTGGAGATAGCTCAGTAAAAACAAAAAATAAAAAACAATTGCCTGGCAAGTGCAAGGTCCTGAATTCAATCTCTGGTACCACACACACACACACAAAAAAAAAAAAAAAAAAAAAAAAAAAAAAAAAAAAAAAAAAAAAAAAAAAAAAAAAAAAAAAAAAAAAAAAAAAAAAAAAAAAAAAAAAAAAAAAAAAAAAAAAAAAAAAAAAAAAAAAAAAAAAAAAAAAAAAAAAAAAA
>PVKA01010347.1:0-64804 GCA_004027165.1 Ctenomys sociabilis
TTCTTTTTTTTTTTTTTGCAGAACCAGAGATTGAACTCAGGCCCTTGTGCTTGCCAGGGGAGTGCTTACTCCACTGAGCCATCTCCTCAGCACCCTAGAAAGGAATTTCTTTTTTTTTCTTATTGTCTGTTTACTTTTATTGTCTTTTTTTTTTTTTTATAGACATTTACTTTACAGAGAGCATAGCAATAACTGACATGACATTAAAAACCCAGAAAGGAATTTCTGCAAAGCACAATTCCAGTGCGTTCTTCCCTGACTTTCTCTTTTAGGTGCCTACTTGAGCGAGACATCCTGTGAGAAATTGCAGCAAGGAGTAGCTGGAGTTAGGACTGGTGAGGGTATGAGAGACTTAGTGAATAAATTCAAATCCTAAAGCAATCTTTCTCCAATTCATTATTATTGTTGTTATTTGTGGTACTAGAGATTGAACCCAGAGCCTATGACTATGATCTTCCTTATGGTCATCTCCCCAGCCTCCCTCTTCACAACTCAATAGTAAAGAGTGGAATCTATGCATAGGCTGGGTGTCTCAACATAGCTGTAACAAACAAGTTGATTGTAGCACACATTCATGTCTTAGAATTTCATAAGTCTCTAAAACTTCCTTTATAAAGGAGTCTGTAATGCCTACTTCCATCTGTGGACCAACTTTCTGTAGAGGGCAGAGGACAAATTGTTTAGCCTTTGGGGCCGGGGAGATGGCTCAGTGCAATAAGTGCTTCCCTGTTTAGCCTTTGTAGGCCAGGTGATTTTTGTCAGAATGGTTCAACTATGCTGTTGGAGCATCAAAACATCTGTAGACAATATAGTTCATAAATAAGAATATCCATGTTACAATAATACTTTATTTGCAAATCCACATAGTGCGACAGATTGTACACAATGCTAATAACTTGGTGATGAGGCTGTGGTGGACAGTTCATTTGAAGTTTGATCTTGGCTGGGCTATTTTAGCTGGCTATTTTTTTTTCTTTTTCTTCAACTTTATTTCGAAGTTAGTTCTCATCTGTATTCACTGTCTAGAGATTTTTGAATGTGGTAACAGGGATGCAGGTTACCAAGGCATACAGCTTGTTTGGTGAATCTTCATTCTCATTCCATTTCCTGGGCAACTGTACCTGGATACGGAGCATTCCTTATTTCTGTGGCCCAGACAATTTTGTTGAGCCTGGAGAGGCACACTTCTTGAAGCCTACTCTGTGGGTGCACTTGTGAATGTTGGTTGTGTATTCTTTGGTCACCACCTCACTGATGGCAGAACTGCCCTTCTTCTCACTCCCTTTCTTTGCAGAAGCCATTCTGCCGGGGCCAAGTTGGAAAGCACTAGCTGGGTGTTCTTGGGAAAATATTTAATTTATATTTGATATGGTTTCCTACCTTTGAAATGGAAATTATCAAACCTATTTCATGAGACTGATATGAAGATTAATCTATATAGCAAAACATAGCAAACTTCTGGCCCATATCAATATCTAGTAAACTATTATTATTATTATTGTACTATTATTTTAATTTATCTTAGTTTTCTGCTTCCTTGTTGGTATCTAATGTATTCATAGTAAACTAATAAATGCTATTGAGGATAATGGCCTCTTATCATTGAAACTGTCTCTTTTTTTCTTTCTCCTTCTTCCCCTCTGCCTCTTCTGTCTCCTTCCCCTCCTTTACCTTCCTCTTTCTTCTTCTCTTCCCTCTCTCTCTCCTTCCTTCACCTCCTTCACCTCCTCCCCCTTTTTCTTTTTTTTCTACTTCCTATCCCTCCTCCCTCTTCCTTTTTTCTTCCTCTGCCTGCTTTCTCTCCTTCCTACTCTTCTCACTCCTTCGGCATAGTTGGGGCTGCACCCTGGAGCACTGCCAGTGAGCCACTTCTCAAACTTATTTATTTATTTATTTTTGTATGTGTGTATGTACACTGTCTCACTAAACTGCCCAAGCTGCCCTCAAATTTAGCAAGCCTCCTGCCTCACCCTCCAGAGTAGCTGGATTACAGGTGTGTGCCACCAGGACTGGCTTGAAATATTTTCTACTGAAACTAGAAACTGCTTTAGAGATTTCTGGTGCTTAATTCATACTACTGAATGAATATTATTTTCTTGTAGTTCACTTCAAATTCTTTTTCAAAAGAACTGTGTAGACATGAATGCATGTGTTTGTTGGGCAATCATGCATACATTGAAAGCCACAAAAATGGCTTTCACTGTCCCTTTGACAGTAAGTTGACATGAATTCAGACCAGCCCTAATAGTCCTGTGACTGGAAAAGTTTGGGTGTGTCAAGCTTGGTCTGTGGTGCTAGGAGTGGGTGGATACACCTGTTTTACTTGTGGAACACTGGTACCAATGTGGTGACTGCTTCTCCGAGTATTTGTTTTTGTCTTCTTTGTGAAAGGTCACTGGCTGATTTGAGTTGCTGGGTTGAGCCCCACATCCTGTGTAGGCCACATTGGCTTTCTTTTTGTGTCATTCTGCCTCATATCTAGAGAATAGTTTGGCTGATCCAATGGTGCTCTAGAGTCTTATCTTTATAAATTTTTATAGGAGAGAATGTCCTGTTCACATCTGAGGGTCTGGAAGCATTGTAGGAATGAACTTATTAAAAAAGAATGTGTGTGTGTGTGTGTGTGTGTGTGTGTGTGTGTGTGTGTGTGTGTCTGTGTCTGTGTCTGTGTTCTCAGTACTGGGGATTAAACATAAGGTCTTATGCTGTACTACTGAGCTACATCCCCAGTCTTTCAAAGAGAATTTTTGACTAAAAAGGGGAAATTGTATTGATCAGTATGAAAAAGAAACCATAGAACAGGGCCTAGGTTATAACCTTAACTGTAAATGTAAGCACTACAGTTGACATACTATTGTCAATTCCAGGTCATGAAAAAGATGTTTAATCATTTCTCCTTTTCTTGAGGCCTTTTTATCTTTGCCTTTCCCCCTCATTTCTTATAATGAAGAGTAAAGAAGAATGATAGCTGATTGTCTAGGGCAAGGAATCCATTTAATTAAAAAAAAGTTGGGTAAAACATTATCAACTGAAATTATAGTGTGCATGAATTAATTAGGTTGTGGGTTTTCAATGTAAAAACAAGACTTGCAAAAGTGGTTACTGAGAAAGGGACAAAGATAACCAGTAACATGTAGAACAAAACTAAAAATCTTCACACACTGTATATGTAGATACATGAAGATAGTTTTTGATAGATAAAAATAGGTAATAGAAAAACCAACAAGGGAGACTGGACATTTAGCAGACTGTGCACCAGAGAAGGGGCAGAACCTGCCCATTTCCAGAGCATTTCACCTGTCTGCTTCCTACAACCTCTGAAGACAAATAATTAGGACACTATGGCAGGGAGTTCGCACTTAGTGGTTCACAGGCCCCCAGGCATGTGGCAGACTACACACTGTGACAAAACGTGTGGAATTTCTTGTGGCTACAGATTGGATTCATCACAAAGTTACAAAATCAAGAATTGCAGATGGAGTATTTCAGCCTTCACCTGAAGATCATGAGAAGTAGAATGGGAATCCACAGCGCTCTCACAAACTGGGTTGTTGTTAACAGAATAAAAAGTATGAAAAGATGACTGTATTGGGAAAAAAGATGTAATCAAGATGCTTGGATTAGAAAAAGCATACACTCTTCAAGCTCATAAGAACATCCCTTCAGTAAATGCAAAACTGAGAGTGGTTAAGCATCTCATAAAAATCCAGCCCCTGCAGCTTCCACAGGGACTTCCCACAGAAGAGAACGTGGATAACATGTGCCTCAAGAGTACTGGGAAGTTAGTAGTGCAGTGGCATCTGAAGCCTGTGGACACCTGTAAGCCCTGCACTCAGGGAGCTGAGGCAGAAGGATCCTTGCAAGTTCAAGGATGGACCTACACAGCTCAAGACCAACCTAATAATAAAGTAAGAACTTGGCTGAAAACAAACAAACAACCCGTGGAGCAGGAAACAAGTCCTGATGCCACATAGCTTCATATTTTAAAAAATGCAATTGTATTTAAAGTTGTTGCGAAGCTGGGCATGGTGGTGCATGCTTGTAATCCCAGCACTTGGGAGGCTGAGACAGGAGGATTGCTGTGAGTTTGAGGCCAGCCTACACTACATAGTGGTACTCTATTTCAAAATAAAAGTAAAGTTGGTGAGAAAATGTTTTCATTAAAAAAACAAAAAGAAAAGCCAACAAGGAAAATAAATTATACAAAATTTAAGTATATATAATTGTGAAGTATAATGTAATAGTTTTTACATTGCAACAATAATAATAAAGTTTGTCTAGAGTCTAGAGGCTTTCCTCCTGGCTGTTTTCTTTCACTTCTGAAGATATGAACATGTTTCCATGCTAAATCCATCTCATTCTTTGAAAGTAATGAGGTATCTTATAATTTATTTAGATTTACTAATGTGTATGTAGTTTGTTTTTTTAGTTTATTTAAAAGGGTTTATAATTGCTCCTTCACTACAGTTAGAAATCATGTGTCTATTTAACAATATTTTGTCTTTTCTGTAACTCCCTAGGCTTCATGCACATCTCTGAGAATGGTCATTTAAAATATGCCTAAAATGTCCCTGGGGAGGCATGATACAAGCCGACTTTGAAGTCTACCTGGCTTTCCTACACTCTTACATCAGTACAACAGTTTGGCTTTAACTCATTTTTTCTCCCCTTCTCATTTATTGTTCTTGTTCAGCTATTTGTATACACGTCTGGCCTCTTCATCTTCTGAGGGCAGCAGTGGTGCCTTATTTGTCTTGTATTAGTCATGGCATCTACTCCAGCTCCTAGCCAGAGGGTTTGCTGAAAAGAGATATGTTGGAGAAATAATTATTCATAAGCCAGAAGTGCTCATTTGGATTCCTATAGCTGAGCAACTCACTTTAGCTTTCTGGGTGGGATAAAGAAGAAATACAGGTTTTAAGGCATATCCTACAGGTTAGCCTGGAATGTAGTGGCTGCCACACAAATGCAGAACCCTGGTGGCTTCCCAGGGTTCATGTCTTTTTGTCACGTGCTTCCATGTTGGGTGACGCTTACCCTGCGTGTCTCGGCAGGACTCTGCTTGGTTTGCATCATCTACATTGGCTTCTAGTTGCAACAAGAATTACTTACACACCTTCAATTTTAGCTCTTGGGCTATAGCGTGTCATGTGTCATTGTTCTTTTTACCTATCTCCTCACTTTTGGAAACAGGACAGGCATCTTCAATTCTTGCTGTTCCTGTTTGGTGGATTCTTAGATTAATTTTAGCTTGCTCTTCAGCTTTCATAACATGCAAGATATTTTCCAGCCGTGTTTCCTGTATAAGAAAAATATAGACTATGTTACCGCAGAGGGAAGTGGAGAATGGGAGAGATTACTCAAATCATTCAGGGAGCTCCTATCCTGGTTTGAAAGGAAACTTGTCTTAATTTACCTCACTTGATTACTCTGTATTCAATTTAAAGGACAAAACTTCCCACTCTTACTCAATTTTATTTGTCGTTGTCGCAGTGAACTTGAAAAAATATATTTTTGGCTTACTTTTAAAAATCAGGGCTTAATAGAATTAATTTGTTTTCATATTTTTTTGGGAAATGAGTGCCCTAGTAAAATAATATATTTTGGGCACAACAATGCTTCATAAGAGTAGACCATCGAAATTGAAAGTACTTCAGAGTGTCTTGCACAAAAGTCTTACAGAATTCTATTTCTTTATGATACTTATGCAATCATATTTCTTATTGACATTCTATAAAATTTTTATAAGAAACTCAAAGATATAAAAATAAACTTTTAGGAGGAAATACATTTATGGTTGCCTTTATGCTACAATATATGTAAAACTATGGCGTTTTACAACAGTTTTTGTGTTGACTCTAGAGACAGGAAATCTAACAAATTGAAGGAGTTTGCCACCTAGAGGAAATGTGTGAAATTTAACTTTTCTACATGTTTCTTTAGTAGAATTCTTTATTTAATTGTTTGCACATGACATTATGAAAAAGTAGAAAGCTTATTGTACCAGGGAAAATTTGATTATGCAAGATCTATGACTTTAAACAAATAAGAAAATGTACATAATTTTACTTGGACAGCCTGTGCTTAAAAACTTTTAAAATGCCATTTATTATTATTATCTTAATTTTTAGTACTATTTTTTGTTTTGTCTTTTTGAGACAGGGTCTCACTATGCAGTTCAGGCTGGCCTTAAGCTCACTTTGTAGCTCAAGCTGGTCTCAAACTCACAACAATCCTCCTGTCTCAGCCTCCCGAGTGCTGGGATTACAGGCCTGTGCTACCACGCCCGGCTAGTACTGCCTGTTGAACCCAGAGCCTTGCTTACAGTAACAAGTGCCTAAGCTGCATCTCCAGATCAAAAATCTTTAATTTCAGAGAGTAGGACCCTACCATCTGGACAATTCTGATGGTTATGTTTGGAAAGTATTTTTTAATCTTTGACAAGTTTGATACAGATCAATACAATTTCTTTGCATTTGGTATCAATAAGATGTAATTTCTTCTATCAAGGTATTCACAATATAGTAGATTAATGATAAATGCTAACAATTCTGATATATTTCAAATGTCAGACATAATGTCAAAAATAAAATCATCATTTGGTAAAGAATGTATATATTTATATACATATATATTCCAATTATTTATATTTCAATTTTTCTGAAGTTGAAAAACAATTATTTCCCTCCTTTTATATTATGAACAATACCTGGCATAGTATATATGCACAGTAAGTACCGAAGAAATAATAATTTTATTTTAGAGTGAAATTTGCTTTAGAAGAGTTTCAGACCTATATTGAACTGAGAAAATTTCTGATAAGGACACACAAGATTTTTTTCCTATCAGTATTTTCAGTGTGACTTAGAAATTTCTTTGCCAAACATTTCTAGGACACAATAGTTGAAATATTTTAAATTTTATATTTAGTGGTACATAGTTGCAGCATAGAATGATTACATCTATCTTACAGAGTTGGTACAAGTACATAATACATTTTAATTCTCTGTTTTTACCTTCTCCCACTCCCCCCCACATTTCCTCATTCCTTGGTCCCTTTTCCTTTTGAAAAAGTAGAAAGATTTTAAATATTTAAAACTGCCCCTCTGTAGTTTATGAAGGCTAAGAAGCTTTGAAGGGGGATCCAAACTTCACACACTGTTGCCCAACAGAACTAGAGTCACCAGTATTTCCCAAGAGGAGGCCCTGTCATGTTAGCAGCGGAAGTGCTTCTGAGCTTTCCACGTTCTCTCTCTGCAAAGGTTTCCTCAAATGCCTCCAGCAGCCCTCTTTTTCTGGACCCAGTATGACTTTTCTTTAAACTCACATTCATGTGATATGAAAGTTCAGCTCTGCAAATAAAATGCTCTATCATTGTTCTGGCTGTATTTTAATTGTGTGCCATCTGTTTAATTTGTTTTTTAATATCCATGAGGGCAGAGCTTGCCTTATACTCTTTTGAGTATAAGCTTCTAGAATGTAGAGATCAGCATTATTTTATTCATTTTTTTGAACTACAAGCCTTTATAATCAAAGTGGAATGTCAGGTTGTGGTATATATTTGAGAAATTTGTAGTCTTTAAAAATCATTGGTTACAAAAAGAGATGGCAACCAATTAGGTAGGACACACTGCATGGTTTCTTTGAATTTTTAACTTCTGTGTGAAATTTTCCAGACCTTCAGACTCTCAAAATTTTCTTGCTTCACTTGTGCATAGCACTGTATTCCTCCCACCTTAAACTGATATGTTGAAGCTCTGACCCCCAGTGCTTCCAACTGTGGCTTTATTTGGAAAGTGAATCATTGCAAATATAATTGGTTATGATGAGGTTTTCTTGGAGTAGGAAGAGCTCTTAATCCAACATGACTAGTGTCCTCATAAAAGGAGAATTTTGGTCAGAGAGACATGCGTATGAAGAAAACTATCTGAAAGCTGTATTTATCTTGCTGCAAGTGGATAAACTAGCAGAATCAAGGAGAGAGGCCTGAAGCATGTCCTTGTCTCAGGCCTTGAGAGGGAATGTGGCCATGCTGACTCCTTGATCTCAAGCTTCCAGTCTCTGGTCCTGTGACATAGCAAGTATCTCTTCCTGAGTCACTCAGCTTATGGTACTTTGTTATAACAGTCCCTGCTGGGCTGAGGAGATAGCTCAGTGGCAGCAGTGCTTACCTGCTAAGCACAGGGTCCTGAGTTTGATCCCTGGTAAATAGTCCCTGCAAAGTAATACATCATTTGTACTGAAGAGTAAAGAAAATTCTATAGCCATATAGTTATGTATTTTTCAAGTTCTTATCAGCTTCCAAAAGTATAGAGATTAGAGTCTTGTATACACAAATTAGGAAATGGAGACCCTGAAAAATATCAAATAAGTTCAAGATATTAAGGCTGTTTTATCTTAGTGTCAATGTTTGAGCCCAAATTCCTCCTACACCAAAGTGTCACTACCCATTGATTTCTAATCCAGTCCAGGTGCTCACAAATAACCAGACAACAAGTGAAATCATGCGTAGTACAAATGGTCATTGAGAAGGAAGTCATGACCAACATTAAACTGTCAAACAGGCAGGAAAGGCTTTAAGAAGGCAAGCAAATATGTCAAGCACACTAAAGATGGTGGGAACCTTTGTTATGTGTGGATTTCCTGTACCTTGAGGAACTCCAAACTATACCTGCATTAGTTCAGGCAAGAAGAAACCAAAGGTTGTAGATAGAGTATATATTTGAGTGCCTCTTTTTTTTAATATTTAGTACAGGGTCTACAGGGTATAGGGTCTCACTAAGTAGATTGGACCTGTAGTGATTCTCCTGTTTTCAGCCTCCTAAGTGCTGGAATTACAGGTGCACACCATCATTCCCAGTCTGAATAGCTGTCTCAGTGCACCCTGGGGGATGAGGCATGGCATAGCACACTGGGGATCGAACCCCTGCTGCTGTGCTCTGCCTAATCAGGTGCTTTATCCTCTCAGCTATTTGGCTGGCCCTTGAGTGCCTCTTTTATAGCTCAGTATCTGATACCTACAACACTCAGATTCGTATAAATGTGTAGGTGCACATTCCACAAACTAATGCAATGTAACGCTATTATGCAGTTTGATTTGACTTTATTGAAATTTTTGTTAGGTAGACAGGGCTCTAAATTGTCTTCATGAATATAACAAAATATTCAAGAAACTCCCTGACTTCCCAGCCCATGAAGTAAGCCTTGTTGTCAGCGTCAGTCTCCACATTTTCTGATTTCATTTCAGCATTCTTTCTGTAATTTCTCATTGCCTGTAGAATCAGCTTGACTTGCTATGATTTTTCATTCTACTACCTCTTTCTCATTAAATATCTGTCTATAGCAAAAAACTCACACAAAAATAGGAAACAAATGGAGCAGAGAGGTTGATTGCAGAAGAGAGAAAAATAATGTTTCGCAGTGCAAAAGAGATTTATTGGGCTGGGGAGATGGCTCAGTGGAATAAGTGCTTCCCTAGCAAGCACAAGGGCCTGAGTTCAATCCCCAGGTTTACAAAAAAAAAAAAAAAAAAAAAAAAAGGGAGAGATTTATTGGGAGGAAAGGAAAAAAGAGGAACTTTGAGATACTGAAGAGACCAGGGAGATAGCTCAGTGGCATAAGTGCCTGCCTGACAAGTGCAAGGTCCTGAGTTTAATCCCTGGCATGCACATGCAAGTGCGCATGTGCATGCACACACACACACACACACATGAGATGTGTCTAAGGTGAGCAACATGTAACTTGTGAAGAGATTTTGTCTAGTTGTTGAGATCCTGCTGTGAACCATTTTTCAAGGTGAAAAAAAATTCCAGTTAACCCCTCCTGGTTCATTTATCAGAGGACTTTGCCAAGGAGGCCATATCCAGACAGCTTTTTGTCATTGTTATACAACATTGTAATTCTGAAACAACTTTAACTAGGAAAATTTGCTTTAAAAGGTTCAAGAAAATTTGTTTAGCTCTATTGCATGGATGTATAATGTATATTGTGAAAGTAAGTTTACCTCTCTGAATCTATAGCCCGAGGGCAAAAGGTAGCATGTTCTTGGAGCTTGAACATTTTAGTTCAAATCTAATTGAAAAAGACTATACCAGAGACTATGTCCTATTGATGCTGTATCTTTTTCCGCACTTAACATAATTTTTTGATGATTAATAAAGGGTGCTATGTTTTGTTTAAAGGTCAGACATTATACTCAATAAGTTTAAATTATTTTAATAAAGATATTTATAGACTGCTGCTATTAAGAAAACCGAATCATTTTGACATATTTGTAGCTGGGAAGAAAATTCACACATTTTCAAAGCAAGTGTTTTCATTTTGGAAGTAAAGTACTAAAAATCATCCAGAAGCAATAGGGAGTAGCTAACTCTTATGCTTTTATTTATGGGTGGCGAAAGTTCAAATTTCCCAACCTCCCCTAATCTCAGTGTAACTGGCCGAATTCCATGGTGGATAATGAGGCCTGGCTTACCAGGCAGATTTGTTCTTGCCTTGTGCTTGCCAAGTTTTCTGTGTCTTGCATGAGACATCAGACTCACCTTGCCTCCTTATGGGACCAGCCCAACAGGTTCTATGAGTGAGATCATTGCTGGGCCTGGTAGGCAGAAGCAGTCAGTAAATAAATGGCCCAACTTTGAGTACTAGAATTTCTCCTTGGTTTTCTCTCCTATGCCCTTTCCTTCTCCAGTTCCTTAAGGAATAAAACATTTGTACAATCCATTCAACAAATATTTAGTGATACCAACAGTGACCGCTGCACTAGAAATATAATAATGAATTAGATGATATCTGTCTTCAAGGGACTGCAAACAAATAATTAAAATAGTCAGTGACAAGTTTTATAGCTCTTCGAGGTCAGTAATTCAAATCCTCATTGTTTCTTTTTCTCTTTCTTTTTTCCCCCTCATTTTCTTTTTGTTTCTTTTTTCTTACTTTGAAATGGCCTTTTTCTTTAACTTAGGCTGATGCTGAACTTTTGGCAATGCTCGTTCCTCAACCTCCCATGTGTTGGTAGTGCAGCTGTGCATCACCAGGCCCAACTAAATCTTCATTGTTTCTGTCTTTAAAAAGAAAAAAAAAAAAAAAGCTAACTGTTACCAATAGCAGTGCTAAGAAGAGCTATTATTTATTGAGGAGCTTATGTGTGCAGTTAGCTTTAACTTTATTTATTTTTCAGTTCTGGAGATTGAACCAAGGGCCTTCACACTGAGCTGTATTCCCAGCCTTTTATTATTTTTATTATTTTAAAACAGGGTAGAGCTAAGTCGCTAAGTCTAAGTTGTTTAGGATGGGCTCAAGATTGCGTTCCTCCTTTTTCAGCTTCCCGGAGTGTTGAAATCATAGGCATGAGACTGGTTAGCTTTATTTTACTTTATTTTATTTTCACAGCATGAGACTGGTTAGCTTTATTTTACTTTATTTTATTTTCACAGCCGCCACAAGCATGCATACCATAGAAATGTGAGACAAAGGGGTAGGAGAGAAGGGACAGTAGAAGTGCAACTCCATTTTGCTAAAGGTAGCTGTAACAGACTCTTGATCTAGATACTGGTGTGCTTGTTCTTTTCCCTTAGACATCTGAGTTTCACAGTAGATTGTTTCCTGGAGAGCTGGACTGTGATGGTGGTGACTGTGTTTTCCGCCACATCCTTGCTGTTAGTTATCTTCGTTCTGCTGAATCAAGACATTTACTTATTGGCTTTTGCTTGCGTTTGATTCCAGAGTCAAATTTGTTATAATCTTTCATTTTTTTCTGTTGAGAAAAAGTGAAATAAATATATTTTATGAATGTACTATCCTAGAGGCTGTGGCTGTGGCTCAGTGGTAGAGCTCTTGCCTTGCATACACAAGGTCCTGGGTTCGATCCCCAGCACCACAACCACCACCAATAAAAAGTATTATCATAAAATATTAGGTTATGAATATTAAGGCCCTTCACTTTACAGGAGAAAATCTAAACTGAGAAGAAATTAAGAAACCAAATTTTGTTTACATCATTTATAATGCCACCATAAGGCTTATGGTGTGGGCTTGTGTTCATATATATTTATCTAAAGCTTTGCTTTATAACTCTTCTTTAGCAGAGTGTTTTATTCTTAGCTGGTGCTGAGGAATTGCTTCTTAATTAACTAATTAAATGATGCAACAGACCACATTGTAGTTAGTTTTTGTCATGAACTTTTAAAATCTCATTTAGCACTTCACTACTTACCTTTCCTATAAAGATATTAAAGACAGTTTATTTGAGAAATCCTTTGATAAATAATAAAGATGTGGAGAGGTGAAGTAGTGTCCTGGCCCTTTTAATTTTTATATATTCTGCATATAGACGATGTAGTTCAGAATGGTCAAAATCAGAAAGATGACACATATAAGAGGATATAAAGTGTATATGTTTTTATTACACATTTACATAAATGACAGGAGCCGTATGATCTAATGTATTTATTTTAGCAGCAAAAGATTGCTTGAATAAAAGGAGAACATTCTAGGTGTTTCTAAAAATTAAGTTGTCACACCATTGCTCTGCTTTTTTTCATAACACTCTAAAGTGTAGCTTTTGGCTTATTAGTATACTTCAGTGTGATTTTTTAAAGATTTTATGCTTGGTGCTCACTGTAAGTTGTTTTATGTTTTGTTGATATTGTACAAATAACTGAATTATTACAGGGTAATTTTGTAAAGCAGCACGCTGGTTTTTAACACGACTTGGCCTGAGATTCAGTACTTTAAGAAGCACTGTATGTATGGAGCCTGGCTTTTACCTGTGAAGGTCAGTGCATAATGCAGCTCCTCTTTAATCCCCTGGATGTTTTTGTAGCTTGACGAAGTATGACGAGCGCCTTCTGCCTCCCCCTCCTTCCTGTGCCTCTTTCCCTACCAGTTTTTCTATTCCTTTTGGCATCTGGATTTCTCTTTCTGCCAGGTGAGTCAGATAGAGAGGAAATGTTTAACCCACATTTTTCATCTTGGCTGGGAAAAGGCCTGAAAGAAACAGTGACTGAACATGTTCACTAGAGCCCTGATGTAAGCTTCTGCATTCTACATTCAATTCAAAACATACGAAGTGATTGCTTTTTACCATGAACACACTTCACAAAATCAGTGCTCATTTTAAATTTTTTTCTAAAAGAAAAATAGTGTATATATGTATGTATGTATGCACATTAATGTGTAATCTCTTTCCATAATGGATTTTGTTTTACAACGATAAATAATATTGTAGTATTAAGAATGAAGAGAAAGGGCTGGGGAGATAGATAGCTCAGTGAAATAAGTGCTTACCTGGCAAGAGCAGTGTCCTGAGTTCAATCCCTGGTACTGCAAAAGTAAAATAAAATAAATTAAAAGGTAAGATAAATAAAAATAAAATAAAAAAGTGAAGAGAAAAAAATAAGTAGGTTTCTTTTTCTTTAAAGAGAAGGGAAATTATGAAAATGTGAATAGAATTGTATGATAAAAATGAATTATTCACAGACTTGTACAGAATAACTGCTATTTAATGTTTATCATACGTCAACATTTAACCCTAATGAAAATATCTCCTCTGTGATATAGTCTCTGAATCTGTTAGATTTTGTAACTGCAGAGACCAAGGCTTAGAAAGGTTAGTTTCTTCAGTTACACCTCGCTAATTAGTGGTAGAAGGGAACTTGAATTCTATGGTAGTCTCCTCTGAGTTTTGAATTTCATTACTGTAATCCTTACAGCTTTCTTTTTTTAGACAGAGTTTTGCTCTGCAGTTCAGGCTGGCCTTGAACTCATGGTGATCCTCTTGCCTTGGCTTCTGAGTTCTGGAATCACAGGTGTGAGCCACCACGCCTGGAAGAGCTCACTTCTTAGCATAGGAATTCTTGTTTGTGGTAATGCTCAGTACTATCTTAGCAAATATGCAAATAACTTAGCTTCCAGCTGTCAGTGCTTAGGAAGCCTAGTGCGTTGGGGAGCAGCAATTGTTGGTTCCTGGTGGTAGCTGTGGTGCTGTGAGAGGAAGTGGTGGGGCACAGGCTGTCCGTGCTCCTGGCCGCAGTGCAGGTCAAAGAGTAGATCATTCAGACTCTAAAGTCGCCTTGGGGGTTGTGTTCGTCACTAAAAACTGGATGTTAAGGAACAGTAACACTTAGCAATATGCCATAAAAATGCAGGTATAGCGTTATTCTACCTGTAAGATCACCAGTTCAAAAATTGTGATCCAAGAACTTTGAAATGCTCATCAACTAGCATGCACATTTATTAAATAATATTTTAGGTATACTATAATAATTCAGTACCACATTGAAGCATCACAAATTGGATCTAAAATGGGTTCATTTGTTTCAGTGATAGTAAACATTAAATAAGCAGCGATTATTTGCACTGGCCTTAGAATGTAGAACTAAGATTTATGACAATATGAATTTCTCAGATCCATTGATAAAACTCTTGGCATCTTTGAGTATTTTCTTTTCCTCCAAATAAATTTTCCTATATCAAAAGAAGTCATATGACTCCCTAGATTTGAAAGTTCCCTCAAAGTGCTGTAGTTTGTCTGCTTGAGTTTATTTAGTTAAATCATAGCAATAATATAAAAATCCACACAGATTCCCATTGTTTTAAACAGTATGCTAAGGATCTCATGTGTACCATTTGTTTGATGTTATTAGCAACTCCATGACATCAGTCACTATTTTAGAGATTAAGAAGCCACAGAAAGTTAGGGAAATAAGATAACTTGCCCTTCTACGATCACATCATTGATGAAGGCAGAATGTGAGCATGTATACTTCACTATTGAACTGGTGCTTTTTTTTTTTTTTTTTTGGTACCAGGGATTGAACTCAGGACCTTTTACTTGCCAGACAAATGCTCATTCTACTGGACTGGTGGCCTTCCATCTCAAGGAACTGCTTAAGGACATTGCAGAGATTTCACTGATATAACTAGCTGCTCCAAGAGAGGATCTGTTGTGTTGGTTTAAACTAGTCATCTGTTCCAAGGTTGAACAGCTGAACTGCTCTATCCAATGTATTGAGTATAGACATGCCCTATACAATGTGTCTGTCTACTGCATGCAGCACACATATTAGAAAGCTTTTCCAAATCAGCGCTTTGCTCTAGGACAAAACTGAGAACATTTACTTGGAATGTATCTGACGCAAAGAAACCACATTCACTGACAGGTGGAGGCAGGAAGCAGCAGTCTTTTCAGCATGAGCCCTGATTTAATAAAAGTTCCCAAGCAATGCTTTGTCCCACCTGAATGATAGCTGTGGTCTATGTGAAATGACTGAAGAGTATGGGAAGTGTTTTCCTGCCTTATCTTAATACCAACTTTGACAGGATTAACCACAGCAATGCAGCCCTTCAATCTCAGTGTATGTTGTCCGGCTGCCTTCCGGATCCCCTCCCCCACACTGCTTCCACCGTGCCACCTCCCAGGGGCCATCTGCTCTGACACAAGGTGCCCTTACACAAGTTGGAACATGCAGGTCAACTTGTAGTAGACAGATTGCTGGGGCATGCTGGATTAGAGTCAGGAGGGAAACATTTTAAGGTCATACATCACACAGGGCTGTGATAGGAAGCAAAATAATGTCTGTAAAGCATTTTGTTCACTAACTGTCTACACTGAATAACCAGTAGTCATTAATATTTTTTTTTTTCTCAAAACATTTTCTGTAGCCTCTCAGCAATTATGAAAGTCAGTGTTACATAGACTACATGATTAGGAGTACTTGAAGAAACATGATCTAAAAATTCAAATCCATTTTCTTTTCTCCTCTCCCAAGGGAAGGATCTTTGTTCTGAAATACCCAGATTGTATGTATCATATAACCAAATGATTGAAAAGTGTACACTTCACTTTTATGCATTAGGAAACATTTTTAAAAATTATGTGCACAAAAATTGTGTGCATATACGTTTACTTAATGGGCACACACACACACCAAAATGCATATGTGTGTGTATATCTTTTATAGCATTTTGCTTATTTGTTTACTCCTATGACCTGCTTTGGACTCTGTATGGTGTATTTTGTATTACAAGCTTTGTAAACTAAAACTCTAGAGGCGACCTGGCCTGGTTGAAGATCTTTCAGTTGACCTGGGATAGAGCTGGAGTTTTCTGACCCCTTCTAGCTTTTTATCCTTTCTACTGCCTGATGACTGTGGAAGTGAAATCCATTAGAATTTGGCTGCTGAGGAAGTTTCAGCTGAAAGAGAATCAAAGGAGAAAAGCATTTGAAAACAGCATGGCTGAAATCTAGTTAAAAGTTAAAATCCTGTCGGGCAATTTCTCCTTAATTGACAATAGAAATTGCTGTCACTGCCTGTCTAGCCACTTTGCAAACAGCAGGGATGCCAACAAGTGCTCCCTGTGGATGCTGCTGCGGGAACAGCGATTGCTTTGGCTGGATTCTGCTGTTGCAGTTTTCTGGCGGTGAACAGCCTGTAGTTAGACAATTGGAGGTGGTAATCATTTTCTAATAACCACCTCAGGCTTTTGGCATCTAATTCTCTGGCACTGTCTAGGGAAGCTACTTCATATTATTTGTCAGGCTAATCTGCTTGTCTAAGGTCCCAACTGTCAAACCACTCACACTTCTAGAGTCCAGTGTGTACCCAGAAAAGCGCTCCAGGAAGGGCCTGGTCAACTGTCCCAAGTCAATAGCGAGGTGAGATTTAAAAACAGATCTCCATTTTTGCATCTTTTCTGCCTGTGGTTCAGCAGTGTTACAAACCAGGATGTGGTCCTGAGTGAATGGCCCCAGGAAGCACTTGGATGTGGATGCCGTGTCCCAGGCTTTCGTGAGCCACACATGGACTCCCTGCATCCTGTTTCTGAGTCCATACCGGGGTATTTTCCTCCCCACTTCCTGTGCAGGCCTTCCTCTGGTTTGTGGGTTGAGCACTTACTTCAGGTTCCTCCTGCGAGGGGCGCACCAAACTGGGTGGGAAAAAGACCTCCTGTGACTTCTGCTGTAGCAGTTTTCTGCTGGCAAACAGCCTGTAGTTAGACAACTGGAGGTAGGAATCATTATCCAATCACCGTCTCAAGGTTTCTTTCCCTATGATTTAAACTTGAAGTAACTCTAATATTTCTGTAGCTTTCTTTTCAACTCACTAAGAAAGCATTAGGCTCTTTCTCCAAAACTGGACTTTATAATACTTTCATTCTTATGGATTTCTCTATATAAAACATATATAAATCTGTTAGACTTGGTATTGCTTTGACACTCCAGATAGGGTGATACTTTGTAAGCCTTTGTGAAAAGCCTTGCTTACAGTATCCGAAAATCTGCTTGAATTTCCCTGAAAGCAATTACATACAATGGCTCTTAAAAGTAATTCTCTTTCTCTGTCTCTCTCTCTGAATTTAGGACAGGGTGTATAGGGTCTCACTACTTAGATTGGACTCATAGTGATTCTCCTGTTGGCAGCCTTCTAAGTGCTGGGATTACAGGTGTGCGCCATCACATCCAGTCTCAATTGCCATCTCAGCGCAGCCCTGGGGTGGGGCCAGCACTGCCTGCTGGGGATCGAACCCTAGCCACTGTGCTCTGCTGAAGCAGAACTTCAATAGTCCACTGAGCTATCTGGCCGGCCTAGAAGTTCTCTTTTGCAGTTGACAATCCCCTTCTCAGGCTTTGGGGGGCAAATAAGTCTTGGGAATCAGGTCTTCATCAGGCCAGTACTAGCCTGCATCTTCAAGGGTGGTGAGCCTATGGCCCATGGCATGAAAGCTAGTGATTTGCCAAAACTGAATTTAGGGAAAGCTGCTCAAGTAGACCCTGCATTTCAGGGAGGTCTGGGAATTTTTGTGTAGGCCTATAAAATGCTTCCTTTGTATCAGCCACCAGAGTGAAGATTTCCCCTCCCTGATTATGTTATACACAAACTGAAACATCCCATGGATATTATTTTCAGTCTGCTGCACCACATATATTTTTCATTTAGATCAATAAGCCAGATTTGTACATTTAAAGGAGATCACTTCAGCAGTGGCTGGGAAGTTCTCCATGACTTAGTGAAGAACCTGTAAAATATTGTTTCCCTGGCTATAGGTTGTAATAAACGCCCCTTTAGTCGGTGCCAAATGCTATCTGTGGTTGTCACATCATGGCAGGGAACCTGTTGGCCAGATTAAAAAAAACTGTCTTATTCTTATTTCTGGCTTTCCTATAAACTTAGTTGAAAGACTCACTGCCTTTCTAATCAAAAATTGCAAATGGAATAGATTCTCCCAATTGAGAAATAAATGTTACACACTTTATTACTCTTCCCAGTGCTCTTGAAATTATTAGACTCACTTGGTGCATCTGAGGGCATGAAGTCTGCCTGCCTCCGATTCAGTGACTTTCATCTGCAGGGCCCTCCTAGTCCTGAAAGCACAGCAGGTAGTTTATGAAAAAAAGAATGGGTGAACGCGAAGATAGAAACAGGGTTACATTTTAGTAAAATTAACTGTGTATTTTTAGAATAATTTTAAAAAGCAACAGTGATAGTATATTGTAAAAGGAGACCGATGGCACTTATACTTAACATTTCCCAAGAATAAGTCCCACTTCTATCACGATGCAGGGTTTTGATTGCCAAGTCCTGAGAAATGCCTTGACTAAGTGTGTGTGGATCTGTAAGGCAAGCTGAAGGCCCACGCTGCTCTGTAGACATCAGTATTCCCACTGAGCACTTCCCATGAAGAAAAGCGAGGTCTGTTGTCTTTTCATCAGAACTCCTGGATCTTGGCTGGCTGCCTGGTTTGTCCCAGGATGTTAGTTAGCCCAGAAATCCCACATTTATTTATTCTGTCCAGAAAAGTGAATACAGCCATTCTCCCATTCCCTTGCTTGGCAAATCCTTTGTCAATCTGAATTTCTGCAACACCAAAATAAAAGGTATTAGTCTTTTTTTTGTGTGTGTGTGGGGGGTTCATGGCTCTCAGGTTCTTGTATGAGCTATGAGCTCCCTAGATCGAAAGACCCCATGCAGTCATTTCTTTTGAGACAGGGCCTTGCTATACAGTTCAGGCTGCTGTTGAACTCACCATGTAGCCTACACTCAACTGGAACTTGTTGCACTGCCCCTGCTTCAGTCTCCTTAGGGCTGGGATTACAGGGTGCACCAGCAGGCCTGCCTTCTCCCTGTTATTTGGTTGCTTCCACACTGTCCTTAATGACCTGGTACCTTCCAGAGTGTGACTGAACTGGTGCTATTACTGAGAAAAGGAGGCTGTTGGAGAAAGTGTTAGAGGTATAGAGAGGGATGAAGGCCACTATACTTTTGAAGTCTACTACTGGTTGTGATTGTGTGGATCTGAAAGTATAGGAGTAGGGCTCTTAATGCAAGACAATTATTTGGGGTAACACATGGTAGATCTAGAATATGAAGCAAAACAGAAGGCATATTCTTTATCATGGGCTACAGATACCTACAAAAACCTGGACCTTTCAGCGTACATTTAACATCTCTTCTCTCTCTCTCCCCCCATTCCTTCCTTCTTTTTCAGACAAGATCTCATCATGTAGCTCAGGTTGGCTTTGAATTAGCTTATGTAGACCTGCCTGACCTTAAACGCACAGCTATTCTCCTGCCTCAGCCTCCGTAGTGCTGGAATTACAAATATGCACTACCATGCCTGGCTGAAATCTATGTTTCTGAATTTTCATTAACTATGAAGGAATGATTAGTTTTGGAAGATAATTGTGGCACATAAGCCATAAAGTTTAACTTTTTTGTCATAGTGGCCAGTTATTTTGATAGTATGCTATACAGTGTAACTTGGCAAAAATTCATTTTAACTACTAGGCCATGAACATTATATTTTTTTGCATAAAATTTAGACCTGACTATATTTTATCTCTGATAACCTGGTTTTCACTCTTCTCTTCCTTTAATCTTAACCAGAACTACTCACTAGATACTCCTCCTCGTCCTCATCCTCCTACCCAGTGCACAGGAATGCAGGTGTGTACTGATGTGTGCTACAATCATGTCTAAGTTCCCTATTGGGATCAGGGAGATAGCTCATAGGTTTAAGCTCCTGCCTGGCAAGTGCAAGGTCCTGAGTTCGATCCCCCATAACACACAAAAAACAACAAGTAAAAAACCTAGAAGTTTCCTATTAGTTCCACAACTTCTCACGAAATGTCCTACTGTGGAAAATACAAAGGAGAAATTGCAACAGTTGAATACTTTAGACTTGATTGCTGTCAAATTCTTTAGAACCTTCCTGTCTTATAGACTGCCAAGCACCCAACTCCCAAAGAAAAGGAAGAAAGGTTTATTTGGCTCACAATTTGTAGAGGTTTCAGTCTGTATTTGGCTGGCTCCAAGGCAGGGTGGCATGGCAAAAAGGCATGCAAAGTAGTGAAAAAACAAATCAGCAAGCAGAAGGCCACAAGTAACCAGGATCGACCCTCTTTCTGTCAAGGCTATCTTATTTAGGCTACCCAGCCTTAGGGTGGATAGCACTCACACCCAGGGAAGGGTAGCCTTAATCCAGGGATCATACCATGAATCAGTCTTCATATCACATCCATGATCCTAGTAGCACACATTCTAGATCCAGCCCCCAAGAAAAATCCCACTTACAGTCCCATGAGGCTCTGGGGGAATATCTAGATATAAGCCATGACAATTGATTTAATGAAAAAGCACAGATTTGGAATCAGGAAGCTCTAGGTTTGAGAAAAAATTCATGCCCTAGGATAGGTTAGTGAACTCCTTTTCAGTGTGGTTCCTAACGTCTGCAATAGAAGCAGTAATGATAACCTTAGGTAATTATTGACTGTGCACAGTCTCCTTTGATGCTCATAACAACTTCAGGGGATGGATCTTATTATACTTTTATTTTTATAGATGAAGAAACTGGATCTAAGCAGAGTTTGTACAGCTTCTCCAGGGTCCCCTAGCTGCTCTGTGATGGGGCTGGAACGTGGACTCTGCAGTTGTGATGCCAGAGTGTACATGCCTAGTCACTGTGATTTGTATCTACATACCTGGAGCACACAGGACCACAGCAGGGAGGCAGCAAGTGGTGTCTGTTACCAAACCAGGCTTCATATATGAACAGCAGCCACTGCTTAAAAGGTCACAAGGGCTGCCTTTGGAATTGTCACAGTACTAGCAGCTGCAGCCAATAAAAGCCTACTTTGTTCTCCACTTTTTAAAATAGTAATTAATTGTGTCATTATTAAAGCCAATAATTCTTAGCTTTATTTTTCCAGTGAGGAAGTAAAGGTTCAGAAAGGCTGAAACGTATGCTCAGGATTGTGTAAATAGCAAATGGGAGAGCTGAGAATCAAATCCATGTCTATTTGACATGTAAGCCCATTCTTTTTTTTTTTTTTGTAAGCCCACTCTTTCTGCCCTGATGACTGAATTTTTTATTATTAAACTTGTGCTTTCTATTTTTCAGAGCACTTTGCCATTTTTAAATTTGTTAATGTTTATTTTGTTAAGGTATAGTTGGCAAATAAAATTGTATGCAGTTATAGTTTCATATATATATTTATAAGGGAGATGTGTGTGTGTGTGTGTGTGTGTGTGTGTGTGTTAATGTATCTGTTGCCTCACACTTTTTCTGGGCAGGGTGTCAGGTGAGAATTCTTCATTTTCACAAGTTCTTCTCCCTAACTTTTAACCCAGGCTTAGATTAGGAGGACAGTATGTGTAGTTTGATAGTTTGAAGCTTAGGAATCACAAAAGATATTTCATCGGGCTTTTAAATCTGCCATTTTTATACCTGAGATCTGGGGAAAAGATTAGTTTAAATAGATTTTAAAGTAGTGTTTAATTCAGGACATAGTCATCTAAGGCCTGTGCCAGGAAATTGGCCCACATTATCATGGCCTCCCCACCCCCAATAGTCTTTGAAAAGTCTTTTAAATGAATTTTTAAAAGTTTGTTTCCTAGAAGTGAAGACTCTTACCGAAATGTCTATAGAGTGCCAGGAAGATAGATAAATAGTTCCGGAGCCTGGGTGCAGGTGTTTCATGTGTTGGCAAACAGAATTTTAAAGTAATAAAAGAGATTTTCCTTTGAGGATACTTTTTTGTTTCAAGAGTTATTTTTTAGATTTGATTCTGTGAAAATCTTTATGATCACCTATGGTGTTCCAGATACTCAGGAACGCTATGAAGGCTGGTGCCCACAATGCAGTGAAGCTGGTGTACAGGAAGGCTAAAGACACAATGCATGCAATTACAGCCCAGAGTAGCATGAAATGTGATACACAGTGGGCTGTCAGATACAGACGTCAGGAGATACATTGTAAAGTCGATGGCATTTTTTTCTGGATTTTTGGAGGACACAGAATTTTCAGAGATGAGGAGACTTTAAGATAAAAGAAAAATAATAAAGCAAAGTTGTGAGGAAGTAGAGGGGAGGTGTGAGTTACCATTCAGAGTAGAGGCAAGGAAGTAAAGGAAGTAAAGTAAAGATGGTAACTGGTGAGCTGTGTGGACAGAGCTGATGTTCCCTAATTGTTTCCCCCTGAGGTAGTGGAGATTGAACTAAGGGTCTTCACACTGAGCTATAGTCCCATCTCTTTGTTTTCTGAGATGGGGATTTACCAACTTTGTTAAGCTGCCCAGGCTAGACTTTCACCTGGGATCCCTCTGACTCCCTCTCCCGGGATGCTGGGACTATAAGAATATAGTCTCTCTCTCTCTCTCTCTCTCTCTCTAGAGAGAGAGAGAGAGAGAGAGATATGGACAGACAGACAAATAGACAGAGACAGAGGGAGATACAGAGACAGAGATAGAGATAGGAGAGAGACAGAGATGAGATGAGACAGAGAGAGATCGACAGACAGACAGAGACAGAGACACAGACAGAGACAGAGATAGAGACAGAGACAGGAAAGAAACAGATGAGAGAGATAGATGAGTGAGACAGAGATGAGAGAGACAGAGGAGAGAGAGAGAGAGAGAGAAAGAAAGAGAGAGAGAGAGAGAGAGAGAGAGAGAGAATGAGATTCAGATGACTGTGAGGTAATGAAGGCCCAAGCATTGGAGGACTCCAGGAGTTTGAAGAGCAAGTGCGTGCAAGGGTCTTGAGAACACCAGAAGAGACTAGTCAGAAAATGGAGTATTAATAAAAGAAAATGGAATATTCAAAGTTATGATTTTGAGTGCAGAGCAACTTTTGGTGATGATAAACTTCAGAATGTATCCCTGACAGTGTGGGGCAGTATAAATTGAATAAAGGTGAGATTTGTTATTGTGTATTTAGTTAAAGAAATAGAAGGTTGACAGTGCTGAGTGGACTGCATGGAATATTTTAGTGTGGTGGCAGGGATTGGCTGTGACGGGAGAAGAGGACTTTTATGTCTGTGAGGATGTGACCAGGAAGACAATGAGCTTAGAAACACAGCTTGTACATTGTGGTACAGGCAGATCACATGCGAAACAATATGAAAGTATGGTGGCTTCAACGTGGCATTAGTAAGTCACTATATGATCATCCCCACCTTAGTTCTGTGGCAGGTGAACTGTGCAACATCATGTTGGGGAGAAGTGATTGGTCTTAAGCAGATATTTCTCTTACACGAAGAGGTAAGACACTATGGCCATAGTATAGTGGTTTAGAGAGATGAAAAACCAAAGAGAAGAAAGAACATTAAAGGGTTAAGGACAAGGAAGGTTAATTGACTCCTTTTGCTTCGTGAGGGTTGTACGAAGGGAAACTGTAATTGCAATTAGTGGACAACAGACACCCAAAGAGGGAGTCATTTGGTGACAAAGATGTCTGAGGACCTGAATGGGGGCCCATTCCATGGTGTGTGTGTGGGCTTGTTGTGTGAGGAGTAGGGACATGAGGGATCTGTGTGTGGGTTCCTTATTCATGAACAGTGAAGGGGTCAGACCTGCTCTCCCTGGGTGGTCCCATGATGTCCTGAGTGGCCACACAAAGGATGCAATTCATTTAATATTTCATTTCTAACCATACAATAAACCTGAAAAGTGGACACAATCCTAATGATAAAATATCTATTTTTCTTCCATACATGAAATTGTGATGATTTAACCCATCATGTGAGGGAAAGTATTTGAACAAATGTAATGCTAAATCTTACTACTATCCTAATCTTTGATGTATTTCTCTTTGAGCTTGCCAGCGTATCTTTAACACATTCCCCAGTGATTAGGGCTTCCCTTCAGCATGACCAATGTTGGCATCTGGGCAGATTTCCCTTTTATGAGGCTGTAGTCTTGATGTGGACTGGCATCTTTCCCTGGGCTTTGAGCACCTCCCTGAGGAGCTTCCGAGGCCAGAAGCATCTTCTGTCTTTCGATTACAAAACCCAGACTCCCATCCAGGCCACCCACAGGTTTCTTTCTCTAGTTCCAAGGGTGCCCCCAGCTGCAGGCTTGTCTGTGAATCTGAGCTGACTGCCTCAAGAGGTGCGCCTGCGCAGTCTCGTGTTCACGCTTCCCCGGGTGAGTCAATAGGAAGGAATCCACTGTGCTCACAGTCACAGTTTTTAGAGTTTCTCGAGGAGAGGCAGATGAGATTTTAATAAGAAAGGAGAAATTCATTTATTAACACCCGTTTGCAATTTAACTGAGCTCCTGCTCAAAGTTTGGTGTAGGGCGTGCAGGGTCTTACTACATAGATGAGACTCCTAGTGATTCTCCTGTTTTCCGCCTCCCAAGCTCTGGGATTACAGGCCCGGGCCACCACGCCCAGTCTCCATCACCATCCCAGCGCTCTGGGGCCGGAGCCAGCATGGCACGCCAGGGATCAAACCTGGCTGCTGTCAAACTTTTAGATGTTAGGTTTTCTTGGAGGGGGGAAGGAAGCTTCCATGATGGACTAGAACTAGCTTTGTTCTATCACTTTTTTTTTATTGTCAGTGATTATTTTTCCTTTCATGGTTTGGAATATGGAAACCGTTGTGCAGAAACCACACCACTCAGGGTCACTGGGCACACACTGTTGTTCATTGTGGTGCAGCTATTAATACAGGTCCACATTACCTTCAATAATGTGTGATTCCGCCTGGAGAAAAAAGCCTACACTATATGTTCTCGTTGCTGACGTGGTTTACCCCACTTTGTGATAGATTCTATTGAGAATCTGTTGGTACTCCTTAACTCTGTTTTGAGCATAAAGTTCCTCTTCTTGGCTTCAGGTGGAAACCTAAGGAACACACATTGGACTCAGACAGCTTTTGAGCTATTGTTGCTTTTTTTTTTTTTTTTTTTTTTTTTTTTTTTTTTTTTTTTTTTTTTTTTTTTTTTTTTTTTTTTTTTTTTTTTTTTTTTTTTTTGTAGCTTTAAATGCTTCCCCGAATGGCTTATTCTCTCCACTGTCTTCCTCTGTACTAGCTCATATTGAAATTTCTTTAGCTGTTGGATTTTATTCCTTTGAATAACCCTCAAATTACTTTACATAAATAGAATTGGCCACACTAATTTTTAAAAAAATTCTCATTCAGTTTACATTTTCTCCCTTTGTAATGCTATTTTTTTTTGACTACTTGAGAATTTCTCAAACCCTGTGTTTATCTTTTATTGTGTCACTCCAAACTCCATGTGCAGCCTTATAGAAAAATAGTGATTTAGGAGAGAAGGATGTTTAGATTGCCTCCTTTGCCAATACCAGCTTCTGTTAGTAAGTTCTCAGTTGTCAGAAATAAACATCTTCAAATTCAGTTCGTCAGTGGAAACTTCAAATATGAGTGCTATTTGTGCAACTAAAAGGCTCCTTAATATCCAGATGGAGACTCGTATGATTTTTCATACCATTAGAAAACAGAGCTAGAAGAGTTTTATCTTTTGTTCTGGTAACTGGACTTAATCATTGTCATCTCAGGCCTCAGTGCTGCTGCCAGGATTGTAGGGGTCACATGGAAGGAAGGGGGGATTCAAATAAATGAAACTTTACAAAATATGAGCAGGAATGAGTCATGTAAGCAACTTTCTTGGTTTTCTTACCCAACTCAGTACCTAAATGTGTTCTTAGTATTACAGAGTATTCTTTAAGAAAGAGAAGATCATGTAGAAGTGCTTACACAAACACAGACACAGACACAGACACACACACAGACACGCACACAGACACACACACACACACACACACACACACACACAGAGTTATGTATTTGAGAAGGATGTAGAGAGATAAGACATTTGTTCCAGGACAAATGTCTCTCATATCATGCAGCCTGCAGCAGTTAGCATAATGTGCACCACAGAGCAGGTGTCCACAGATACTCAGTTGAACTCTAGTTTGGAAGAATATCATTAAGCACAAAGGGTCCAAAATAGCTTCATACGTTGTAAAGAAGACTTTTTGGGGTTACTTTCAATTGTAAAACAAATCTGAAAGCAGAATATATGCTAGGGTTCTGACAAAAAAGGTAAAGTGGTCATTAAAATTTGCAAAATTGTTCAAAGTCTCCTTTCTCTCCAGTTTATCTCTCTTTCATTTACTTTTTTTCTATTTCAGGAACCCAGATGTTCTCCTATTTCATCAAACTTCCTTTTTGATTCAAGTAAGATAACTATTGCTTGCTTATCTGTGTGGCCCTTAAACATCACAATTCAATTCCTTACATACGAGAGGGGCTTGATAGTTTTTAATGTTAATTTTATTCTGACATTTTCTTTTAGTTTCAGATAGCTCTTTTTTTTTTTTTTTTAATTGTTGAAGCTTAAGGAAACATTCTATTCACTCTCCCTAAGTTTAGACTAGCTGGTGCTCCCACTTCTTTGTTCACAGCATTGAACAAGATAGAAAGGCTTTGACCACATGAAGCCCTTAAGCCATCAGGGAAGACTGAGCAAGTTCCTGAGCAAGTAACTTTCAGTGTAATAAAGAAAAATCAGGAGTCAAGGCTCTATAATTAATCCAAGAGCTCATGGGAAGCACTCCTTGGGGGGGATCTATGAACTGAAGGAAAAACAAGATTTGATCAGGAATTTGAGGTATCAGGGAGGCAGGGGGAGAAGGGTATCCTAGACAAGTGGGAATCATACGTACCAATCCTAAGTTTGAGAGGAGGTACATAAAAATATTACTCTTTAGAGCCCTGTGCTAAGTTGCTTTTCTCATGGTGTAATGTAAAGTCTTTAAATGGTTTTGCAATGCTCATAGCATCATTATTAAAGTGCTAAAGGAGCAAGCTCAGTAAATGTAAACACATGATCTCTGAATCTGTTTTTTTTTCCTAAGTCATGAGCAGTAAGTTAAATTCATTGAGCTTGAATGGTATGTTAATAATTGTTTTTGTTACTACAACAAAGTATCTGTGGATAGGTAAATTTAAAAAAAGAGATTTATTCTGGTTCATGTTTTTGAATGTCCAAGATTAGGGGCTACTTCTAGAGATGGCCTTTGCTGACAGAGTCCCAAGATGTTACAGCGTATCATGTGGCACAAGACAGAGTGCACATATGCATATATTCTCTCTCTGTCTTCATGAAGCCACTAGTATTCAATCACAAGGACTCTTCCCTGATGATTGTCTCTAATGTTAATCATCTTCCAAATATCCATCCTTAAATAGTATAGTGAAGTTTTCACCCTCTTAATATCTCATAATGGAAATTAAAGTTCAACACATGAACCCTTGAGTATATGCTCAAACTATATCTAAACCATAAGAGATAGTATCTTCTATTAAATTCACTGGTCTTAAACAGCATTGGCAGCAAACTGGTGGCTAGTTTATTAAATAGGCTCTAATAAATAGTAGCTACATCCAAGTCAGTGGCATGGACTGTACGACCCCTGGGCTATGGTTAGCCTTGCCACAGCGTGCATGCTTTGAGGCTCTCTCTTGCTGTTTATGCCATCAGATGTTTATACTCTCTTGTAAGCAAAGCAAGGATAATGGCTTGCTACTTCTCATTTCAGGTTTCTTTTCCTTTTTTAGGCATTTCCAGACTCTTCTACATTTAGTTTTTCTTATATAAAATTAATGGGGTGGTGGACAGAGAGGAGACACAAAATTATAACCCTGCTTCATTTTCTATCCTGCAGCTCCCAAATGTTTTCACCCTGTGCTCCTTTGATGTAATGACTTGTGGCAAAGCCACAGTAATGAAGGAGTAGCAGGAATATTACGACTCTGTGTCAAATTTCTGAAGTACAGATTCTTTTTCTCAAATTAACCAACATAGTTGATAATTACTGAGTGACACATTGTACACTCAAAAATTCTATTGAAAGTGTACCAGTAATCTTATCAAAGAAATCCTAGGACAGTGAGTATACATGATTTGGTAAGTACTGTGATGCATTAGTGCCTCAGATTTGGTAATAATGGATTCTCATTCATATAGGAAAAACCAATAAACACTCTTGTCCTGAAGCATGGTTAGAAAGCAAGGTCAAGATCAGCTCTAGCCTGTGAAAATGGAAGAATATAAATCCACTTGTTGCTGCCAGGTAGCTGGAGTGGGCGATAGCAGAGGATATACATTATTTGCAATCACGTTTTGGGTGAGAGGAGGAGCATGTTTCAGGTAGAAGAAACCAGATATGATTGATTATGTGGTTTATTCCTTCACAGTAGTTGATGGGATGAGTGCCATTTCAAACACTGAATCTGGCCTGGGGAACACAAAGGTAACATAGTCCTGCTCCTGAAGGCCAAGAGTCTTTGGAAGAAGATGTGTACAAAAGGAATACTATGTAATACTATTTGTCCAGTTAAGATATGTAGAAAGTTCTAAGAACAATGCAGTAGTCACTGGAGAGAAGGCAGTAGTTGGAAGAGTTTCCAGGGAAAGTGATGCTTGGGTCAGCCAATAAGCATTTTTCAGGGAGGTAAGGAAGCATAAAGCAAGCCAAAGCAAAGGTAACATGATACATGATGACACGGTACATGGAGGAAACTAGCAATCAGGCAGAGCTGAAGTGTTGCGTGCAAGACACAATTCTAGCCATGGCAGTTATGTGTAACAGATGTCTACCTGGGTGCCCAGCAATCAGTGGTAAGCTTCTGCAAAATAGTTCATATATCCTTATTAGTGAAGACAGACACTAAAAAGGTACATAAAATTAATTTTTGCATATGTAAGTGACCTAAGAGACATTTTGTCCAGTATAATTGGTTGTGACTGATGCAAAGGGATTGAATTTGGGAGGATCTAAACCTAGAGAAGCTGACAATAAACTGTGACACATAGGCCTTAAACACAGAGCCAAAGGAGAGGAAGAGAGTAGACAGGACGAATTTTGGTCCTATGGCATGATTCAAGCTAAAGGGTCAGGCCAAAACTGAAACATGTCTATTTCTAGATTCTTTAGTTATAAGAGATGAGTTAGCTGAACTTTTTGCTTAAGTCAGTTTGATCTTTTTGGTTCATCATTTACAAATTAGCAAGTGTGCTTAGCCTTTTCATTTCACACTTTAGAAGAGTGAAACTTAGTATAGCAAAATGACTAGCATCAAATAACTAGTTAAAATTCTAGATTAGAGGTTTGGGGGTGGTGACCCACTAGTATGAGCCTAGTTCCTTTGGGGAATTAAGATGGGAGGATTGAGAGTTTGAGACCAGCATGAAAAACATAACAACTGTCATGCTGGAGTTTTGAAGGGAAGAAAGAGAAAGAGAGAGGGAGATTAGAACCTGTTTCATGATTCAGAGGCCTAGGTTAAAAGTACTGAGGATTTTTAAAACATCTGAATGTGGCAGCCTAAGTACATAAGTACATAGAAATCCATTTTGCAGTCGCCACATATTTAACAATGTCATTAGTTTATGAATGGCATTTCTGGCTGAGCGTGTACAAAGTATATTGAATCAAGTGCCTGGCTTTCTGGTTCATGACTTACTTTACTACCATTCTTTGTGTCTTTGAGCATTCTCTCTGGAACCCACTTTTTAAAATTAGACATGGGTGTCTGTAATCTTCAACAATTTCTATGGTGCTCAGCAAAGGAACATACAATCATTGTAAATTTTGGGCCATGGAGATGGCTCAGTGGACTAAGCACCTGCTTAGGTAAGCACAGGGACCAGGCTTTGAGCACAGGCACCACATGACACTGGCTCTGTAATTCCAGGTGCACAGAGCTGGCCACCAAGACCAGACATGGTGGCATGTGCCTGTAATCTCAGCTCTAGGGATGCTGAGACAGGAGAATCACTACAAGTCAGAGCTATGTAGGGAGACCCTTTGCTGAGTACATGAAATTAAAAAAAGAGAGGGTCATTGAAGCTTTTATACACTACTGCATAAAATGTTTAAACAGAAATTTTTCTTTGAATATCATTTTTTAATTTTATTATATGTTATTGAGAAACAAATAGAAATGAGACAGTTTCAAAACTGATTAATAGGACAGTTTCAATAAATAATACATTGTACATTGTTATCTTCTTAGTGATTATCCATAGTACAAGAAGCAGACAGGACATCCTATGCAAACACTATTAGTACAAATCTTTCTTTTCATTGAGTTAAGTGAGAGTAGCTTAATATCTATCCTAACTATTCTGTATATACAAATATAAAATGGCCCTTTCTTTGTATTCCCCTTTTTTTAGTCCTGTCTGAGGTGGGCATTACACTGGCATCTAAATACTACAGGTGCGTGAATTCAGCAAAACAATCCAACACAGTCCAGCAGTCCACAATAGTAATAGGTTATCCGCAAAGTTGTTGACTTGAGTCTTTCACAGCTCTGCATATTAATATGGCTTTACTTTAAATACCTCATTTTTATAATTTTCTGCTGGATGGTTAAGACCAAGGTAAAGCAATACCTATATAACAAGAAATGTAACTTTTATATCTGATAATGTCAGTCAAGTACTCTCAGGGTTTATCCTGTAACCCTGTACCACACTTTGTAGATCCTTTGTCAGTGTCAACCATGTGGCTGAGTCACGGCCATTGCTTCACTGATTTGCTCTCTGAGAGGATGTTTTCTCTCCATGTGACTCTCCTAAGGCACCCTATACATCATCGACCAGATTCCTCTGTGGCTCCATAATCTCCTTGATCAGAAAATTTGGGACACAACTGAATTACATGATGTTACAGTATAGGTTCTTCAATGTCCTGAGTCTTCACTGACCTTGAAAGGCTAAACCAAAATGTTGACTGACCTTGCAGCCCTTCCTTTTCTATAATTTTTGATTGGCCAACTTAGATTGTTAACCCTCCAGAAGCGAAGCTTCTTACTACCCTGCAACATATGCAGTTCAGTTTACACTGACTATCTAAATATCAAACATCTTAGGCATAACATGTAACAGGAATTTTCCATCAAGTATTGATATGTTAAACTTTAAGTCCCTACAGAATATAGAGAAAAAATATTTTAAAAAATAGGAACAAACACATATTTTTACACAGAAATTTAGAAATTTAACTCTATAACATTGTAGCAGGACAGTCCTGTGGCATTTCATTTTTCTTGTGTCTTTTTTAAATTTATTGCTCTTTATTTAAAAAAAAAACTTTTACTTGAGAGACAGTATGGTAATAATTGGTAAGTCATGACAAGAAGTACATATTTAGAAGACCAGAAACAGGCATTCTAAGTGTGACCCTTCTATTACACATTACTATCTTCAGTGCAGTTCCTTGGTTCACAGGTATCAACACATACAATTAGTCAGGGTGAGAATCCTACCAATTAACTGCTAGTTTCAAAAATCTGCTGATATTTCTCAGGATCTTTGCCTTACCCTTCTTGTGTGTGTAAATGTATGGCTTTACTCCTGTCATATTTCCCATCTTTCCTCCTTGCCCTATCTTCGTTGTCCAATCCTCAAGTTCTCACTTTCCTTTTAATTGTGTTATTTATTTATTTATTTATTTATTTATTTATTTATTTATTTTGGGCAGAGCTGGGGATTGAACTCAGACCCTTTTGCTTTTCAGGCAAGTGTTTATTCTACTGAGCTATCTCCTCAGCCCCTTAATTGTGTTCTAATTTCCTATTTTTATTTATTCTTTTGAGTTCTTATACTAGGTAGACTATATGATATTTATACATGTGGGTCTGATTTATTTCATTTATAAGTGTATCTTCAAGTGGCTCCACTTAAATATGAAGGCTTTGAGTTTATAATTCTTTATAGCTGAGTGATACTCCATTGTGTAAAGATACCACATCTTTTCAACCATTTCTCATGTGACTGGCATGTTGGTTGTTTCCAAAATTTGGCTATCACAAATTGTGCTGCTACAAAACATAGGTACACAAATATCACTATGATATGACGTTTTCAGTTCTTCTGGGAAAATTCCCAGTAGGGAGATAGCTGGCTTGAATGGCTTTCCTGTCCTAGTTTTTTAAGGAGTCTCCACACTGATTTCCAACATGGTTGCACCACTCTACATTCCCACCAGCAGTGGAAAAGGGTTCCTTTTCCCCCGCATCCTCTCCAACATTTGTTGTTGGTTGATTTGTTTATGATAGCCATTCTTTCTGGGGAGAGATGGTATCTCAATGTTGTTTTAATTTGCATTTCATGGATGGCTAGCAATGTGGAACATTTTTTCATGTATTTATTCACTTTAATTTTGTCCCATTTCTGGATTGGGTCTTTGAATTTGAGGTCCATAATGTTTTTTAGTTCTTTATAAATTCTAGAGAGCAGACTTTTGTCTGAGTGCTTCTTAGTTAAGATTTCTTTCCAAATTTGTGGGTTGTCTTTTCATTTTGTTGGTAATTTCTTTTGAGGTGCAAACACTTCTCAATAAGAGGTAGTCTCAGTTGTTAATTATTTCAAGTATTACCCATGTGATTTGATT
The DNA here is from genome assembly GCA_004027165.1 of Ctenomys sociabilis. Taxonomy (NCBI): domain Eukaryota; kingdom Metazoa; phylum Chordata; class Mammalia; order Rodentia; family Ctenomyidae; genus Ctenomys; species Ctenomys sociabilis. Next base: position 32,712 of record PVKA01010347.1, read on the forward strand.
TTTGTTCATGAACTCTTTGCCTACCCGTGTCTTTAAGAGTTCTTCCTACTTTCTCTTCTAGGAGATACAGTGTTTCTGTTTAATGTTTAGATTTTTAATCGATTTGACTTTAGTCTTGTTCATGGTGATAGACCTGGGCCAATTTTTAGTTCTCAGTATATAGAAGGTCAATTTTTCCAGCATGATTTATTAAAGAGGCTATCTTTCTTCCAGTAAGTGTGTTTGGCCCCTTTGTCGAAGATCAGGTGACTGAATGTGTTTGTAGAGGCCACTGCCTCTCCTAATCTATTCCATTGATCCCCAGGTCTATTTTGTTGCCATACCATGCTGATTTTTATCACAGTAGCTTTGTAGTATAATTTCAAGCCAGGAATTGTAATGCCTCCTGCCTTGTCTTTGTTGGCCAGGATTGTCTTTGCTATTCTAGGTCTTTTCTGGTTCCAATTAAATTTTAGAAACGATTTCTGTTGGTTGGGGAGGTATGTTGGTGGAGTTTGATAGGGATTGCATTAAATCGGTACAATAATTTTGGGAGAATGGCCATCTTCACGATGATGGTTATTCCTATCCATGAGTAGGGAATATCTTTCCATTTTCTGAAATTCCCTAAGATCTCTTTTTTTCAGAGATCATAGTTTATTTGTTCTCATTCTGTAAGTGAGAACACTGTAATTTTCCATGAAAAGATCTTTGACTTCTTTAGTTAGATGAATCCCAAGGTATTTCATTTTCTGTGGTGCTATTGTAAAAGGCATTGTTTTTCTAATTTCCCTCTCAGTGTGTTTGTTATCTCTGTAGACGAATGCTATTGATGAATGCTATTGACAAATGCTATTAACTTTGTATCCTGCTATGCTACTGAATTTGTGTATCAATTGTAGTAGCTTCTTGGTGGAGTTTTTTTGGGTCTTCCAAGTAAAGTATCAAGTCTTCCGCAAATAATGATAATTTAAGTTCTACTTTACCTTATCTTATTCCTTTTATTTCTCCCTCTTGTCTTATCACTCTAGCTAATGATTTCAGAACCATATTGAAGAGGAGGGGTGATAGAGGACATCCTTATCTTGTACTGGATCTGAGAGTGAAAGATTTCAGTTTTTCCCCCTTTAGAATTATATTTGCTGTTGGGTTGTCATAGATGGCTTCTATCAAATTGAAGTAGAGGCCTTCTATTCCAATTTTCTGTAGGACTTTGAACAAGAATGAGTGCTGTCCTTTGTCAAGAGCATTTTATGCATCAACTGAGATGATCATGTGCTTTTTAGATTTTTCTCTATTGATATAGTGTATTACATTTATGGATTTTCAAATACTGAACCATCCTTGCATCCCTGGGATGAATCCTACCTGGTCATGATCCTCTTGATGATATGCTGTATTCAATTTTTAGGATTTTCTTGACAATATTTGCATCTTTGTTCATGAGGGAGATTGGTCTGTAGTTCTCTTTTTTAGTTTTGTCTTTCCCTTGTTTTGGTATCATTATAGTACTTGCCTCCAGGAATGATTTTGGGAGGACTGCTTCTTTTCAATTTCATTGAAGAGTTTGAGGAGTATAAGGATTATATCTTACATAAATTTCTTGTAGAATTCAGCTGTCAATCCATCAGGACCTGGACTTTTCTTTGTCAGCAGGCTTTTTATTATATCTCATATTTCATTGGCTGTTATTTGCTTATTGAGAGTTGTTAGACCTTCTTGATTTAGTTTTGGTAATTTGTACCTTTCTAGGAATCTGTCCATTTCATCTATGTCTTCTATTCTGTGAGCATAAAGATTATCAAAGTAGCTATTGATAATCTTCTGAATTTCCACTGGGTCTGTGATGGTTATACCCTTTTCATTCCTTATTGCTTGTATTTGAATGTTTTTCTTTTCTCCTTTTGATGAGGTTGTCTAGGGGCTTATGGATTCTATGTAGACTTTCAAAAATCATCTTTTTGATTCATTAATTCTTTGAACTGTTTTGTTCATCTCAATTGAATTAATTTCTGCTCTAATCTTTATGATTTCTTCCTATCTTTGGGCTCTGGGTTTGGTTTGCTCTTCCTTTTCCAGCTATTGGAGGGGCAGCATTAGGGTGTTTATTTGTTTTCATTCTGTTTTCCTAATGTGTGAGTTCATAGCTATACTTTTCCCTCTGAGAACTGCTTTCATCACATCCCATAAATTCCGGTAAGCTGTGGTTGAATTTTCATTGAATTGTAGATATTGTTGAATTTCTTGTTTAATTTTATCTGTGACCCATTGATTGCTGAGTAGGGTGTTGTTTAATATCCATATATTTATGGTTTTTTTCCGGTTTCTTTTCTCATTTATTTCCAGTTTCATTGCACTGTGGTCAGATAATATATATGGGATAATTTTTCTTTCATGTAAGCATGACATATGCACTAGTATGTGGTCTATTTTAGAAAATGACCCATGTGCAGCTGAAAAAAAGTGTATTCAGCTGTGTTTGGGGGGAACATTTTATGTGTTCACCAAGTCTATTTGTTCCAAGCTCTGGTTCAGTTCTACTACTTTGGTAGTTTTTTGCCTGGTTGACCTATCTTTTTGGGATAAGGGGGTGTTAAGTTCTCCTGTTAAGATTGTGGTATTGGATGTTAGATTTTTCATGTCCATTAAGATTTGTCTTATATGGTTGGTGCTCCCATGAGCGTTGCATAGATATTTATGTTTGTTCCCTCTTCCTCTTGAATTTTTCCCCTAATCAATATATAGTGGCTTTTTTATTTTGCTTGATCATTTTTGGTTTGAAGTTGAGACTGAGAACAAGATTGCTACCCCTGCTTTTTTCTAAGGTGCTGGGCATGTTGTATTGTTTTCCATTCTTTGACTTCAACTTAGGAATTTCTTTGTGTATTAAGTGTACTTCTTGTATAATGAATATTGCTGGATTTTGTTTCCTAATACACTGTGCCAGTCTGTTCTCTTAATTGGTGAATTGAGTCCACTTACATTGATTGTTATAATTGAAATGTGTTGACTTGTGATTGACATAAGTCAACATGTTGTTGACTTCCTTTTTGTCCTGTGTTTAATTGTTTGCCTATTTAGTGAGTTCCTTCTGTTATTGTTGGCTGAGTTCTAATCATTTTGATCCTCTCTAGACCATCTTTCAGTAGTCTGTGCAAGGTTGGCTTTGTCATCATGAAATTCTTTAGCTGTTCTTTCTCATGGAAGTATTTCACTTCTCCATCAAACTTGAGAGTTTTTCAGGGTATAGTAGTCTGGGCTGGAATTTGTTTTCATAGAGGATTTGAAGTACTGTACTCCATGTTTTTCTTGCCTTCATGGCTTGGAAAGAGAAGTCTGCCACAATTCTGATGGGTTTTCCTTGTATGTGATCTACTTCTTTTCTCTAGTGGCTTTCAGTATATTATTCTTGTGCTGGATTTCTGGTTTCTTGACTATTATATGTCTCAGTGTGTTTTTAATTGGGTTGAAGTTATTCGGCATTCTGTATGCTTTGGTTACCTGAATGTCAGATTTTTTTTTCATATTTGGGAAGTTTTCTGCTATTGCTTCTGCCCATTTTCTTTTTATATCATTTGTATTGACTCCTTTTTCAGTGATGCCTATTAATCTCACATTGTTCATCTTTGCATGGTCTTGCAGGTGATGAATTATTTTTTTCCTGCATCCTAGTTGTTTTTTAAGAGATATTTCCTTACCTTTCATTAGCTGCACCAGTGTCTTAAAGATCTGAAACTCTGCCTTCACTTTTACTCAAATGGTTTTGCAGGCTTGTGATTGAGATACTATATATCTCTTTGACTCATGCAATCTGTTTCTTTCCTGTATTGCTCAGTCAAGGAATCTGTTGTTTTTCTAATGTTCTCTCTCTTTTTTTTAACCAGTGTCTTCTTTAGAAGCAGTTATTAATTCGTTTACTGCAGAGTTTTTTCAGATTGGGTTTCCTCCATATGTTTCTGTATTTGTTTCTTTACTTCAGATGCCATGAATTCAGAGATTTATTTATTTTTATTTCAGAAATTAATTCTGCTGTGAGTCCCTCTATACCTTTCTGTGGTTTCTTATTTACTTCCAATGCTGTTAATTAATACATTTCAGCTGAGCTAGTGTTTCCTCCACTTGTTCTTGGTGGGCATTGTGCTTTCTCCATGTTTCTATATTTTATTCTTTACTTCAGATGCTATGAATTCTGAGATATTTTTTCCCAGAAGATAATTCTGCTCTGAGATCCTCTATACCTTTCTGCTGTTTTTTCTTTACTTCCAACACTATTAATTCATACATTTCAGCTGAGCTAGTGTCCTCTGCACTTGTTCTAGTGGGCTCAAGGCCTGAGATTGCATTTTGCTCCTTCTCTTTGTCATTTCATATAGCACTGACCTCTGATCTTTGGTGTAGATCTTTGGTGCAGTTATGACCTTAGAGCCTACTGAAATTCGGGTGCAGCTCTATTAAGTTTGAGTTTATCCAGTTATGCCTGGCTTAGATCTAGCTGTTGTGTTCAGCTCCTTCCTGTTGCAGCCCTTGGGAGTGAACCTATTGTGCCCCTTTGACACATCAGTGAACCTGTGGTGCCCTTCTGTTGTGCCACTGACCCAAGGGACACTGGGGAGTGCAGAAGCTCTCCTGTACAGTAGCCAGGCCTGGGCTTGGGCTGGGTCTGGGGAGTTCCTAGAACACGGCAGAACACTCACTTGATGGGCTTGGGAGATAGGCTTTGGAGGGTTGGAGGTGTCCAGAGGGTATGGCAGGGGTCTCACTCACATCGGGTGCCTAGGTTTTAGTCTGGAGAGGTTCTGCGGGTGTAGGGAAGCTGGAAGCTCTCCCACACACTCTCAAGGCCTGAGCTTGGGCTGGATCTGGGGGTTCTGAGAGCATCGCAGGAGTTCTCACTCACTGGCTGGGCTTGGGAGCAGGGGCTCCAGAGGGGTGGAGGGGTCCTGAGGGTGCAATGATGGTTTCACTCACACAGCGTGCCTGGATTTTGGAGAGGTCCCTTGGGTGCAGGGAAGCCAGAAGTTCTCCCACCACTCACAGGCCTGAGTTTGGGCTGCATCTGGGTGTCCCAAGAGTTTTGCAGAATTTCTCACTCTTGAATATCATTTTTGATATTATTGGATTCATCTCTGCAAATATTCACTGCAAATCAATGCTGGGGTAGGTGTTAAAATATGAATATTTATACTCTGTATTGCTTACTTGCTTTTGTATTTTTTAGTGCAGTTTGATATTGTTTGTGAATGTGTTAAGTAATACATTAATACATTTTACTCCAGAAAATGTGGGATTCCAAGCAAGAGCAGTGCTAAGTAGGTTGGGGCTGTCACTTTGCCTCAGTGTGAGAGGTAGTGCAGCAGTGGGGAGGAAGCGCAGGGCACAAGCCCAAGCAGCGCACATGTCCCAAGAAGCAAAGATAAGCACAAAAGCTCCTTTCAACTAAATCGAGCTGGCTTTGGATTCCATATCTTCAGCACCCCTTTCATTCTCAGAGGGGTTTGCTTAATTTTGCATAAATTTAACTCTTTGAATCTTGGTTTGTCATCAGTGAAAAGGGAATAATGTTCTCTCTCTCCAAGGATTGCCCTATGTAGTGATTTTTTTTGGGGGGGCTGGCTCAGCCCACCCCACGGGCAGGACTGTCATGGCATGTGGTGCCTGGGATCAAACTGTGGTCCTCTGCACTTGCCTAAGCTTGCCTAAGCAGGTACTTTAGAGCACTGAGCCATCTCACCAGCTCAGTGATTATTTATAGCATAGCTTACATAAATATTGTGAAGTAATGTATTCTCAGTTAAATTTTCTTTGGACTATGTTCAGGTGATGTATTAAGCTTCCAAGCAGCAAAATGGTAGCAGCATGTGTTAATGCAATGTGTAAGACTCATCAGGCACTCACTGTATGGATTTGTGAGTTTGATTGACCAGTTAGTTTGATTGAAGAAGTTGTAGGACTTGTCCCTGATTGACTCCTCTATTGATTTGGGAAGGTTATTTAACCTCTCTAATCTTCCAGTTTGTCATTGTTAAATTGGGAGTAATGTTCTTAAGCCTTTTTTTTTTTTCCTGTGGTACCGGGGATTAGAACTCAGGAACTTGCACTTGCCAGGCAAGTGCTTATTCTACTGAGCTATCTTCCCAGCCCAGGAGTAATGTTCTTAATTATCTCATAGAAATTAAAAAAAGACAATACATATGAAAATCTTTCTAAGAATAGAAAACATGAGCATGGGGCTGGGGAGAGAGCTGTGGTCTGAGTGCCTGCCTGGCAAGTGCAGTGACTCAGGCTCAATCTGCTGTACCTCATGCTACGAGGATCTTACATGGAACCAGCCACAGCAACTGGGCGTGGTGGGCACACCTGTAATTCCAGTACTGGAAAGGCTGAAACAGGAGCATCATTATGAGTCTGAGCTGCATAGTGAGGCACCATACCAAATAAATAAATAAGTAAATAAATAAATAACTTTGAAACATTTAAGGAAACATGCGTGTGAAAGTTCATGCTAATACAAAAGAATTGGCACTGAAAGTTAATATTACGAACAATTCTATTTTTGTATAGTACACATTTTTCTATGTCAATATTGGCTCCTACGTCTTAGTGGAACTTTAAAAAAACTTAATTTCTGCAGCACTAATACTGTCTTTGTGTTTTATAAAGGAACTTAAACAATATTTGTCTGATAGTTCAGTGAAATGAATAGAAAGAAATAGTTATGCTATTGAAAATAGCTAGTTTCATACAAAAAAAGTATTCTTATTTTAGACTGGGTGTGGTGGTATGTGCCTGAAATCCCACCTCTTGGGAGGCTATAAACAGGAGGATCACTATGAGTCCAATCTAGTAGTGAGACCCTGAACATCCTGTAGACCCTTCCCTAAAAATACGAGAAAAGAAAAAAAAAACCCAAAAAAAACCAAAGTAGCTAGGTTCAATAATTTTTCAGACCAAGAAAACAGTCACTTCCTTATAAAGAACTAGTAATTTTTGGGGTAATGTTTTAGTAATCAAAAAACTGGGGGCCAGGACAATAGTTCAGTGGCGTAAGCACCTGCCTGGCAAGCACAAAGTCCTGAGTTTGATCTCCACTACTGCAAAAATAAAACAATCCCCCTCCCCAAAAAACCCCCTACCTCAGCATGTGTGAAGCCATTACTTAAACTCTGCAAAATGTTTCTAAGAATATTTGTGCATCTAGCCTGGGAAAGTATGCAAAAATTAACAAAAACACCCTAGCATTTTCACATTAAGTCATGTGTATTTAATAAACACCACCTCAAAGAGGAACATTATCACTCAGCACTGTGCAGTGAGGGCAGAACAAAGAGATTTCTAAGAATATAATGGGTGTACTTTTCTGTTAACTGAAGGTGATTGACAGTTCGTGGAAGTATACCTCCAAAATAAACTGCTTGCAACACCCTTGGTTTTATTTTATATGAGGAAAACTACTTGCTGACCCACTTAACTACTAGAAACCCACTCTTATCCAACTTAATTGCTTGGATCCCTAAATTTTAGGCAAAAATGCCTCAGTTTTTGAACTGTTGGGCCTTATTCATAAGGTGGGATTAGGAAGAAGCAGCCTCTCTGAAGCTTCATTTCTGTCACAGGCTTGCAAGTCTGTGTTTGTTGTGTGTGTTTTAATCCTATGCTCTTTTGGCTGCTTTTGCTATTTCTTTTCGAAAATCGGTTGAAATAAGGTCAAATATGTAAAAAGACAGTGTAGTCTAGATCTGAAGTCATTCTACACACGAAGAGACTTTAATATTTGATGTTCTAGAATTTTATAATTGTATAAAGGAAGGAATTTTGTTTAGCTGCATGTACACTGAGAGTGAGCAACTGTATTGTGAAAGTAGTGGTCCCAACTAAAGAAGAGGACTTAGAAGAAAAGGTCAACCTGTGTTCATTTTGGCTGTAGAACTTGGTTGCAGGGGGTAGGGGGGGAATGTAAAATTTTTCCTAAATCAAGTTTTGGTGAAGGTGCTTGCAAGTGAAGAGAAAGCCTCTGGATTGCATTTAGGCTCTCTGGGGTGCATAACACACCAGAAGTGAATTTCTGTCACCACGTGTTTATTTCCTTTGGCTTCCTGGTTAGGATCTGCTCCATGCTGACAGTGCCAATGTGCTGCTCCTGCAGATGCTTCTGTTGAGAGCAGCAAGTGAAGGGGTACAGTGGGAGGGGAATGAGTTTGTAGTGAGCATTATGCTTCCTTTAGCTGTTACTGGGCATGACTAGAATAGGGAAAAAAAGGACTTGGAGACTAAGCAGTTGGCATTTAGGGAGCTTTCTTGTAAGAAGGAATTTTTCACAGGACTTGAAAGGAGCCAGTCAGCACTGACAAGTTCCAAGGTTACTTCTTAAAACCCTGGCCTCAGTTTTTGAACTGTTGGGCCTTATTCATAAGGTGGGATTAGGAAGAAGCAGCCTCTCTGAAGCTTCATTTCTGTCACAGGCTTGCAAGTCTGTGTAGCTGTTTCCCTTGCAAGAAAAGAGAGGAGCAAAGTCTGATGTTCTCTGCACCAAGCTCCACCCATACACAGACACAGCAGAGGAAGAGCACCATAGTACTCCTGGCCGCCTGAAGTAAGAAGGCAAAGATGACAAGCAATAGCTCTTCTACTGAATACAGAAATGCCTCCCTCCCTCCATTTTTAATTTTTTTTTTTTTTTGGTGGAACCAGGGATTGAATTCAGGCCCTTCCACTTGCCAGGGAAGTGCTTATTCCACTGAGCTATCTCTCCAGCACCTCCCCTTTTTTTGTCTGGGAATGTCTACACACAGAGAGCCCGTGCATTTCAAAGAAGAGGTTCTGCTTAGGCATCTGCAGTGCCTAGAGGGGACAGTGTGGGTGCAGTGATGGCCTTGCCCTTCTTAGCCTGCTCTAATATTAGCCATGTGGGACAGAAAAGCCAAGCTCTATTACCCTCAGTTTATGTAGGTTTGGGTCTCTTTTTTGAACATAACAGATTCAAAATAATAAGTCACAGGCTTTCAGTGTAGGGCTAGTAGAGCTGGTCTAATAGAAATATAATGTGAGTTACATATATTATTTAAAAATTTTAACAGCCACATTGTGCAAGTAATAAGAAAAATCAAAATTCATATATATTTAAAATAGCATACTACATGTGTGTAGTAAAGTGATTCTTTTAGTGAAACAAATTAATGTACCCATCATTTCACGTACATGCCCACTTTTTCTCCCACTAGCAAGAATAGCTATCCTCTGTTCACTTAGCAAAATTCCTGAATACAATGCACTGACTGTGGCTCTACTATCAAACATTAGGTCTTTAGACTTATGCCACAGTGAATCTTCAAAAAATGAATTCCTGAGTTTGGAAAATCCTCACAGATCAACAGCTTCTAAGTGCTTGTCTTAGGCCATTTTTTTCCATTTGACAATTTATCTCCCATATAGTTAGGCTTTTTTCCTAAAACTCCATTGTCAGTGGCTCTAAGTGCTCCAAGTCCTTCAGCACCCCCACCTCCCCCATATTTCAGTTTTACTGTCCTGAGCCCTTTCTAGTCAACATGTTATTATTTGTCTCTGTCCTCCTTAAGTGTGACATCACATGTGACATGAGTGTAGGGTCGAAAGGGTCAGTTATCTTCTGTAAATGTGCCATGCTTCTGTTAATGTAGACTCTAGCTTCTACAGTTGATGCTTTCAACTTAAAAAAAAAGGTTGGTAGCCAGTCACTTGACTCATATCAAATGGATCAGTAACTGAAATGCCTATTTAGTCTCTTCCTGTATATGCCTGATTAACTTTAGCTTGCACCTTCTGAAATGCTGATCAGTTAGATAAAAGGGGGGAAAGAAAGTAGGAAAAGAAAAGCTGGTCCTGAGCCTGTATTTTTGTTGAGGCAATTAGGTCATTCCTTATGACAGCCAGCTTTGGAGGTCCTATCACATTCATTTTGAGAAGGAAGAGTAAAGGTGCCTGAACCTTTCACAGGTGCCAAGCACCTGCTTTGAACAGTCTTAGCTGTGTCCCAAACTTTAGCAGATGTGAGCTCTACTGGCTATCATGCTGAAATGCAAAATAACACAGCAGTAATTCTAGGAGAGGGTCCAAGAGTTTACCCTTCTGATTAGCTCTTGTGGATTTTTTTCTCTTGTATTGGCAATTAAACCTGGGAGCTTTGCACTGAGTCACATGCCACGCCCTTTTAAATTTATTACTATCTTTATTATTATTATTTTGAGGCAGGTCCTGCTAAATTGCTGTTGCCCAGGCTTCAATTGAAGTTGTGACCCTACTGCCTCAGACTCCCAGAGTTCTGGGACTGTGGGTACCTGTGGTTTATATCTTGTGTAACAAATTCTTGTACTATCCAGAAATTATAATCATTTTAATCATTGTTATTTTGAACATCTATTTTCTCACTCTACATATCTGTTCTGAGGTCCTTCAAAGTCTTGGGCAGGGTCTACTTAGGCAGGATTCTGAGGCTAATGGCCTTAAAAGCAGGGGCTGTGCAAAGCCTGTTTTGAGTTTCCCCATGGCCTGGTAAAATGAAGAATGTTAATGAATAGCACTAATTTTCACTGAGTTTGTTTGGATTCCTTGAGTGAGCAAGAAAAACCACAGCTGTGGGAGCCTCATCAGGCAGCCAGAGACTGCTAACACCAAGCACCTGCTAGGCTCTAAAAACTGTTTTTCTAGTTGGACTTGTATCAGATTTCATTTTCACTTTTTTTTTTTTAGTTCTGATTTGTTCGTTTAGTCTTAATTAAAAAGAAATCAATGCACAAAATTCATATGATAGAACATTTCATTTATTGGGAGGAAGTGGAAAGAGGGTAGGGTTAGTTCTGCTTCAGCTGAGAAAGCCTCTGTGAAGGGATTGGGGGCTTGTTAACAATGCTCCACCTTCAGGTGCAGAACTAAAGTGAGGGGAAAAAGTGTTTGCTTTTACAGAACAGAAAATCTCTCCAGATTTTCTTCCTCTTGTCTTGATTTCTTTTTAAAACTTTTAATACTTTCCAATTGTCAATTGAAAGGTATACGTGTATCTAAAATATTAATAAATATGAGGTAAGCATAGATTAGATAAAAAACTATAGATACATTAGTCTAGCATTGATTCATCAAAACGCAATGCAATTATATTAATTTGACACCATCTGAATTTTATTTCAAGTAAATAATCTCTTGATTTCTTTATCACCCTGTCTACATTCCTCTTAGATGCCCGACTGTTAAAGCTGTTTTAAATGTTCATCTAGCCTCATACTGCATTTGTCAATTTCTTTGAAAACCTTACAGTTTGTCAGAGTATCTTTGTAGTCATCCAGATACCTCTCACCCAGTGCCTTTGATGTGGTTTCTGTGCAGTCATACAGAGCAGCATGGCTATATGGAAATGGGTTTGACTGAATCTGCCTGTTTACCAGAGCAGAGCTGACAGAGTGGGAGAGGCCCTGCACCCCCCCCCCCAGGTAGTTCTGAAAGCAGCTCTTTGGGATGTGTTTGAGATCTCAGAGAAAATGCTGAATGAAGAGCCATGAGGTCACGAAGCATCAGGGAGTCCCAGCTTAGCTAGTACTGTGCAGTCCGATGCAGTCAGCTCTGTTTATCTGTGCGAGAAGTAGGTTTTCTCCAAACTGCTGGTAACTGTTCCCTCCCTGGCTCTCTTGAGTAAAATAGCTGCCAAAGTATTTTGGAACAGAAACTTAAAAATGTTCTGACTCCTGGAAGATAGTAACAAGGGTCTTTTTGATATTTTCCGTGTTCACTGTGATCAAGCTGGCATCCATTTCCTTCTTAGGCAAGGGCTCTGAGGTACAGTTGGCTGGCGCCGATTGGAGATCCGACTGCTTCTGCTGAGGACACGCTGTTGTGGGAGGCGACCCTATTTGGATTGGAAGTCCTGAAAGAACAGCGGTTTACAGATGAGTTCTTGTGGAGCCCATTAGGGAGAAGAAGGGAACAGAACACAAGTGGAGAAATCTAACAATTGAAACCAGCCCTTGCCTGTGTGGTCTTGTATTTCACATCATGCTATGGAAATGGGCTGCTGGGAGGAAGTCTGGGTTTCTGACAGTTTAATAGAGCCAAAATCTTGTTAAAGCTTCTTTATAAGGAAGTGAGGAAAATGACAAATCTCTTAAAACTTTAAGAAAGTTACTTAACAGCTCTGATGAGCATAGGCCTCCAGCTTGCTAGGTCACAGGGTTACAAGTATATGACAGAGAATAGAAATGTGGGTGAACCCAGACTCAGAAACAATTGCAGAATGTACTATGACTTCTCAGGAAGCTAATTCTTTTTATTTTATTTTATTTTAAAAATTCGACTAAGAATTAACCATGCCCATTTGAAAATATCATATCAGTAAACAAAAAAATAAAGAGTATGATTTCCATTCCCACCATCTAAAATCAACCCCATTCATTCTCTTTTTAGTTTTTTCTGTGCTTAAATTTAAAAAGTAATTATATCAATATTATAGTCCATTTAGTGTTAATACACCAATTGTAAGTTAGTTGGCAGATGTATACATGTATCTGGGCAGGGAATAAGCCAAGTCAGACTACATATTCCCCTTGGCAGACATGTATAATTCAAGCAGCTTAAGGTGTGAACCATGGAGAAACATCTGAATAGACAGGTGTAACATCAGGGTGCTTCCTGACTGTGGTCATTAGAGCTATAGGCTGGGGAAAGGCAACTGAGTCTAAAAGGCCTAAACATAGAGTTTTCTCACTGAAAGGAAGCCATGTAGCAGCAGAAAGATATCACACGTAGGAATTATACAGTTACACTTGTGGCATAACAACAAATACTATGATAGTAATACTAATAGTTTGTTATGTGCTAAACCTTATATGATAAGAGGTTTTCTTTGTATGTTGTCACATCTAAACTTCATTTAAAAAGGTCTCCCTTTCTTGATGAGAAAACTTAGTCTTATAGAGATGAGCTAACTTGCTTAAGCTTGTAGAACTGATGATTAACAAAACAAATTTGAATTTATTCCTTTTTCTCTGAAAGCTGGGCTCAGGCAATTTGATTTGGAGGCATTTTGAAGAGTAGATTAATGAGAGAGAGGGCATGAGAGATTAGAGGAAGGATGTGTTCCTATACAGTGGCTTCAAGAGAAGGAGAGCAGCTTTGAGGTACAGATGTTGCAATGAGGATGGAGAAGATGGTATAGAATTGAGTGCAGTATAGTAGGAAGGTACTTTATATGTGTAGGTTGTCAGAAGGCATGCTACAAGGGGGGGGACTCAAATTTTAGTATGTATCCAGTTCTCATGGAGGTTTTCTTTAATTCTGAATGCAAATTTTCATGGTGCGTTGTGCACCTTACAAGTCAGAATTTCTGGGGTAAAGCTTGGTGCTTTCACAAGGATTTTTAGATGCTCTCGTGCAGGCCCCACCCTGGGGTATGCTGAGACAACAATTGAGAGTGGGTGTGGTGGTGAGTACCTGTAATCCCAGCCCTTGGGAGGCTGTAAACAGGTGGATCACTATAAGTTCTATCTAGTAGTGAGACCCTGAATGCCCTGGAGAACCTTCCCTAAAATAATAACAATAATAATAATAATAAAGAAGCATCTCTCTCAGCCTTGATTTAGGTATCTGCAGTAGGACCATGAGCAAGAGAGAAGATTTTATAGTGACAACCAGCTTTCTGAATTTTGTTGCTGCATGAAAGTGGGTTCCTTCCACTAAACTGGGAGAGATAATAGTTGTGCACAGTAAGGTGTTCATTCCCTTTGGACAAGCTGAGATGGATTGACTCTGGGCAGTTGGATACCAGAATCTAAAGCTTGAAGTAAGGACTGAGACTGCAGGACTAGATAGAGAGGACCTCTGTGTTTGGAGAATAGTTGTTGTATATTTTATATAGAATTTTCAACTATCCAAACCCTTCAGTATTGTCTCCATCATTATATAATTGCTCAAAATCTTAAGTAATCCTTTTATGATTTTAATTAAATCTGTTGATTTTCTTTTCTTTTTGCTGTGTCAGGGATAAAACCCACCGTCTTGCCCCTGCTAGGCAAGCCTTTATCATTGAACTAAATCCCTAGCCCAAGTGTATTGCTTTTTAAAATTATAAACTTCGTATGCTTCTTTAGGAGTCACACACTTTTATAAGCTCTGCTTTGTGCCATCTCGCTGAGTTCAAACCAGCAACTTGTTAGGGTTAAATTTTATTATTTCTGTGTAACTCACTTTTTTTTTTTTTTCTTCAGAACTGGGGATTGAACTCAGGCCCTCATGCTTGCCACGGAAACACTTATTCTAGTGAACCATTTCCCCAGCCCCTATGTAACTCACTTAATAAAGAAACAGTTGAGCTATGGCTTGGATTTTAGCCTGCCTTTGACATCAGGCTAAGAACCTCTGGGATATTTCATGATAAAGATGTTCCTTAGTCAGTAAAATTTTATATTACCTTTTTAAAAAGTAGCACAATATAATGAGCAAATTTTTCAGGATAATGCCAAACTTGTTTAAATGTAGGGAAATCTATTTTAAATGTAGAAATTCATTTTGAAAATGAGTTCGATGATTTTTGAGAGATAAATTGTGAGTAAGTAATAAATTATATTTAATAAATTAATTGCTGTGTACCACCTATAGATCTGTGTGATTAGGCTGCTCAGAAATCTTTCCATTGTTGTCCACAGTGGGGTAATTTGAATTTTAGGATTGCTTGGAGAAAGTGGCAGGAATGGGTGTGGGGTTGGTTTTTGTTTCTGGAAATTCTCTTGCATGGTTTGGCCTCTTGATGTGCTCTGCAAGGCACGGCTAATTTTGGTTTGAAAGTAAAATGAGTTCTTGGTAAGCTCAGACTGCAGGTATTTCTCAGCAATAGTATTGTTTTTCTTTAAATGTGAATAAACAGACATCTAATAGGCCCTCTAAGTGGTACCGGTTAGACTAAGAAGTGTTGCTGAAAAACAGGAAGATCACTATGAGCACTGTCAGGTTAAATCAATGCACTCGTAGAAACATGAGTCATACGGCTGAAACTGGGTGGCAGCGTCTGGACCAACAGCCTTAATAATGATACTTAATCTTTGTAAGTAACACATCTCTGAGATGATGCTCACACTGAGAGCTCTTCAGGCTCACCCCAGCCAGACTTTTGGTATGAGCACAGAATAAATGCTACTAGAGTGATGGTTTTCCAAAGTGTTATCTAATATGGTAACACTATCATAACTTTAATGAGTTCCCAAGACATTGTGCTTACTAATATTAATGGTAAAGTAAGTTTTTCTAGGGTATGAAACCTGGAACTACTTGAACTATGATCCAGGAGAAAAAAGCCCATTGCTATTTAAGTTAGGTGGCTAGTTTGCCCCAGCGATAGGTAAGTGTGAGGTTAGGAAAATCTCACCTGAGTGGGAAAGGCACCCTCACATAAACTGTGCTTTCTCCAGCCCTACCCTGATGGTACGTTCCTTATTCCTCAGGCGTGCCAGATCATTCTGAACTCCCAGCCACACCTGCTCCCAGTTCTGGCCCCACACTAGGGCGAATAGGGAGACTTCCTCTTTATATGTCATGAGCATTTGGTTCAGAAAAATCTGAGATCAAATCTACGTTACATGAATGATCAGCTTTGGAAACTTTGGCAAGTCACTTTGTCTTTGGTCCTTAGTTTAACATCCTTAAAACTGGCAAAAAAAATTCCATGTCATAGTGTTACTATGATGATGAAAATCATAATAGATACAAAGACTGGACATCCCTGAGGCACTCAACCTATAATTGGTGAATGGTCCTTTCTATCTCCCCATACCTCAGAACAGAACTTTCTCAATCATTTGCTTGATGCTCTTTAATCTGGAATAAGGAGTGGAGACATGCATTATGTTTAGAAAGTTCTTAAAGTACAAATCACTTGAAAGACTGAGTTGGAGGTTCATGACATATATAGTTTTTCTTTTTCTTGTTTTGTAGAAAAATTCACCTGTCAGGGGCAGAGTAAAGCGTTTACAAGTCCTGTGCTTACAAGTCAGACAACTTATATATGTCTTTGCATATATACCACATTAATTAAAGTGAGTATCATTTTTCTATAAAATGAGCACTTGGAGGCTTTATTTATTTATTTATTCCTGTATTAGGACAGGGTCTAATTTTTTATTTTAGGGATGAGTCTACAGGGTGTTCACTCCTAGATGGACTTGTAGTGATTCTCCTGCTTTCAGCCTCCCAAGTGCTGGGATTACAGGTGTGCATCACCACACTCAGTCTCAATGGCAGTCTCCGTGTGCCCCAGGGCTGTGGCTGGCTTGGCTCTCCTGGGATCACCCTGGCCACCGTGCTCTGCCTAAACAGGCACTTTAGTCCACTGAGCTATCAGACCGGCCCTTTTGGAGGCTTTTAAAAACTATTGGATTCTTTTTTCTTTTTTGGCAGAAACAGGTATTGAACTCAGGCCCTTGCACTTACCAGGCAAGTGCTTATTCTACTGAACCATCTCTCTGGCCCCCAAAACTATTGAATTCTTAAAAGCAATAACAGCCTACTTTTTATTGTTGTTGTTTACCTTATTGTATCCTCCTTCACAGAATCTAAGGCAGATAGGACTGGGTGAATGATTTATGGCTGATCAGTATTTTTGAACCCCAGAAATTACTTATTTTGATTTTTTTTTCTCTATCTGAAACTTAAAAAAAAACAACCTGTAAGTTGCCAAGCTGTCACCTTATGTGTGCATTTGATTTATATGGCTCAAGTGTGCATTCCTTACTGTGACAATGAAGTATTTTCTTAAACATTAATGCTTTTAAACACTCTGGAATTTTTAAAAAACCTGATGCAATGCACATTTATGGGAAGCAGTGCAGATTGCCTACTTAGTGGCTGTTCATAGATTCTTGCCAAGAAAACCTCAGTATTGTTCAGTTATTAAGACTTTAATCTTCACTGGATATCCTTAGTCTTAGTAGGTAAATCAGGATTAAGAAGGCACTTCTTTTTCTTAGCAACATTTGACATAGATATGGCCAGCCCTAAATGGCAGGGCAAATATTAAAAAAAATCTTTTGGGGAAGTTTATTTTGTTCTTGAAAAGAAGCAAAAGGCTAGTTTATGTTTTTGTGAGTTTGGTAATTACTGGGAAGAGTTGATGACGTAGAAGACTCATGAGGCTATGAGCAGATAAGTCTGAGGAAAAACACTGACATGCGAAAGTTAGCAGAAGAAAATATGGCAAGAACTGAGTCCTTGGTGAGGTCATTGAACTGCTCAACAAATCTACTGTGAATCACCAGGCATGGTGGTACATGTCGGTAGTCCCAGCACTCAGAAGGCTGAGGCAGAAGGATTGCTGCAAATTCCAGGCCAGCCTGGGCTACAAAGTAAATTCAAGGGCAGCTTGAACCTCATAGCAAGATCCCGTCTGAAAAAGGTGATGACAACAACAACAAACCAAATGAACAACAAGACAAATTCTAACCTGTCTTGAATTATCAAAGACTGATTGTTATTTAAGATATTTCTAGCTGCATTGTTACTCCATCTGAAAGCATCTGAGCTAATCAACGTTAAGTGCATCTCACATGTTCATACTTACTATTTAAAAATGTTTAGTGGGAACTATTGTTGCTTATGTCTCTTCTAAATAAACATTTCTTTTCAAAACTCTGATAGTTTCTTTTAAAAAGAGAAGCAAGGAGTGATTATCAATTATTTATTTTGGATTTCTCAAGTTGCTATAATTTACATACTATGATGATTTTGTCATATCCTTGTATCATCCCTGCTAAAATTTTCCTTCCTTTTTAAAAAATGTATTTAGTACAGGATCTATAGGGTCTCAACACAGATCAGTCTTGTAGTGATCCTCCTGTTTTCAGCCTCCCAACTGCTGGGATTACAGGCTTGTGCCACTGTGCCCAGTCTCAGTACGCCACAGGGGTGAGGCCGGCGTGGCATTTCTTCCTTTAAAAATTTAAATTCATTTATTTTATTTTTTTCAAATTCATTTATTTTTAAGAAGAAACTTTCTAACTATAAATTAAAAAATCAACATCATTTTCTCCAAAAAGAAGATTATCATGAAAAGAAATACCACAAAGTAACATTATTAAATTCTTGGCGATACAGCTGCCTGCAAAGACTCCAGACTCACTCCTTCTGTGAGTGGAGTCTGACTAGTATTATTGTAGAAGAGGCAAAATAATCTTATCACAAACCAGTTCTATTTCTTTGCCATAATAAGGGGAACTACAAGAAGGTCTTTATCACCTGAATCTATCCAAATGTAACATATGTGTCAATGGAAACATCCAGTATGCCACCAGTGCTCCACTCCCCTGTGGACTGACCCACACATACAGCCTTTTTTGGGGGCCTGATATCTTAAGATTGCTCCTGAGAGGAGGCAGGCCTGAGGCTCAGCTCTTGGGTGCTGCTATTAGAGAAGGTCATAAGAAGGGAATGTTGCAATGTTTTTTAAAATTATTATACTTGATACAAAATGCTCATTTTTATTTTACATGTAGTGGTGGTTAGCTTTCTGGGATCATTCTGTCTCACTGGGAATTTCCAGAAAGCAATGGTTCTACTCAAGACAAACACAACTATAAACACACATGCATGGCGCGCACACACACACAAACAACTTCAGAAGGTGGTTAGCTGCAAAACATTCTTTTTTCAAATGTGTCAGTGAATGAGAGTGGTTTTGTACAGTCATCAAATGAACTAAAATGGAGAACTACTGTCCCCTAAACAGCTGCTTTGAATAGACTTTAATTTCATTTATCAAGAGATGAGGTCAGCCTCTATAAAAAGGATCTCAGTCACCACTGTTAAATCATCCATGTGAACTTTGAAACACCAAGTGTACCTGGTAAACTGTTCCTGGAGGAGGAGACTGCCAGGCCTGGGTGGAGCTCACATGGGCTCCTTAACTAAAATAAACACAGTGACTGGTAACTTTGGTTTCCTTTCTCTGAGCTTGAGAGTCTGGAGGGGCCAGCAATTGTTTTGCTTTTGTCAGACCAAAGAAAAACCCAGGATGGCAGTTGCTTCTTCCATCAGCAACAGAGCAAAAACATCCCATGATTCTAATTGTGGATGGCCCATTGATTCTTAAAAGCACAACTACATATTTTTCCAGACAGATAATTATTCCTTTGAAAGGCATAGGATGAGTAACAGAGATGAAGTAGACCATTTTAATCTCTAATTTCAAAAGATAATATATTTTAAGCCTCAACTTATATTAACACATTAGTAGGCAAGATTAGC
Organism: Ctenomys sociabilis; assembly: GCA_004027165.1. Classification (NCBI taxonomy): domain Eukaryota; kingdom Metazoa; phylum Chordata; class Mammalia; order Rodentia; family Ctenomyidae; genus Ctenomys; species Ctenomys sociabilis. Next base: position 51,936 of record PVKA01010347.1, read on the forward strand.
CACATTGCTTATAATAAGACCCAGAATATTTTTCAGAACATTTTAATAGATTTAGGAAATGAAATACACTTTTTTCTTTACATTTATTATGGTATCTAGCCAATAATTAATTTCCAACATTTATGAATGTAACATGTGTTACTTTTTAATTTTGACATTGAGAGAAATATTTGAAGTAAAAGTAGTTAATGGAAATAAGGTGATGAGACTTTGAATTGGTGATAGTTATGTGATATGATTTTAAGAAAAGAAATATTAGAGGCAGAATATCAAATGTTTGGTATTTTCAAGTAACTTTTGTTCTATATTAAGAACAACCCACTATTTTATTTTAGTTTACTCATGACTTGGCCAAATCTCAAGATTTTTGAATGACTCAAAAATGTCTTTTTTTTTTTTTTCTCCAAATTCCTGGTTTAATAAGGACTTGTTTATTTTGAGAAAAAAGATCCTAAACATCAGGTGTTCACAAAAAATAATCCACATTATCAACTTTAGAAAACAAAGACTATTACACTACTTTTTCTAGAGGACACATTTGATATGCTCTTATTCACAAAAGTACATTGTTAACATTTGTGTTCAACAGCCCCACAAAGTACTTGGTATGGGGTGATACACATGACTCTTAAACAAAACTGCTTTCAGATGCCACGCTAAATGAGATTGCCTTTGCAGTTACAGAAGCAACTACTGAAATCATGTATAAATGGAAATAACTATACGGCCTGCGTAATGACAGATTATTGTGGAGACAGCTGATAAAAACCATGCAAACTTTACTGTTAAGTCATAAAGAAGTATCAAAATTAAAAAGCAAAAATTACAGGAAGTGACTTAACAAAACTACTAGGAGCATCAAAGGAAGTGAAAATGGTACTAGGCACAGGGCAATTACGAACATGGTCGGACACAGATAAGGGAGAACAGTGAGCATGTGCTGAAGATACTAGGCGAGAGGGCCTGGTGAAATTGTGATCTTAGACAAGCACCTAGGTAAAGAAATAATGGGACAAGACTTCTAAACCCAACTGTGTGCTTAAGAGTCGTCTTCGCCATGGGCGCTGTCTCTGTCATCCTCCCCTTCCTCAGCCTATTTTCATCATCCCTGATCAACTCCAGCTGCTCCTCCGCCCGATCTTCATTTTCATCATCACCCAGTACATCCCCCTCCTCAGCAGTCATCCACAGCTGTCTCAGACTCCATCTTCACATTAGTCTCGTCTTTCTTCTGGGAGGTGCTGGTCTGCTCCTCTTTGGTCTTATCATTCTTCATCTCCACTGCTTGTTTGCTCTGTTCTGTTTCAATTTTCTCCAGGCTTTCCAGTAAGGAATCCACATTTGTTTTATCTGGATCAGCTCCTTCTTAATGGGTGGAAGTCCTGACTTGGATGAACATTCTCCTGGCTACTCTTAGAAGCCACCGTTGCGCCTTCAGGAGGTGTTTCCTAATACAAGCCGGTGTTTCTAGGGCACTACAACCCGCGCAATAGGAGGAGAAGGAACACGTGCTGGGTAACTGAACTCTTGTCATAATAATCATGTTGAAGGTCATAGTCCCAGTCAAAAGAGGAGCTGTGCATCTCCGCTGCAGATCACTTCATACCTGCTTTTCCTCTGTTCACTTTTGGCTCTGCAGCCAGATTAATTCTAAAACCTGGCCAGCAAACATTCTGCTATCCCTTCCAGCTACAGCAGCCTGGATATTTCTCCCATTAACATTCTGGGCAAAGGCAAAGCTCTGATGAATGGAGCAACCCACAATTTTGCTATACTTTGAGAAGATGGCCTCCACATCAGATTTCTTCACCAAAAGTGTTCAGATTCCCAACGAACCCACTGGAATTCGTGGAGCAAGGATCTGTCTTGTTGGTGACATTGCTAGCCGTCTTGTTTGAAGATAAAGTTGCTGACAGTGACAAAACCTAGCTGAAGGTCAAAAAAATCTCACAGGAGAGGGATGAAAGCAGAGATTTGACTCCAAATCACTTGCTCCCAGGTTCTATGTGGAGTTGACTCCTGCTGGAGTTCCGCAACGTGGCAGCAGATGCTCAGTCTCCATCTCTTCACAAAATGGCCTCCAAAAGTGTCTTTTTAAGGCCAGTGAAAATGAAACTATCTGTTTTATTGGAACGTGGGCTTAAAGTTGTTTCTGGAAAGATTTATGATTTAATTTCATGATACCGTGCTAGCCACCACTGAAATAGGAACATTTTATTTTTATTTTTGAAAGTTCCTTTCATCAAGACAAAGATTGATCAAGGTTAGTCAGAGGCAGTGTTTCAGTGATTTGAGCCCAGAATCAGATTTACCACAAGTAAATCACAAAGTTGCTTTGCTCTGTTGCCTGTAACAGCATGGACTCTTTTCTTTCAGCTTCTTAACTGTGAAATGGCACTGCCCATTTGTGAATTCTCCTCACTAATGTTCACTGGGTGAACTTTGTAAAGCACATTAAAACATTATTGCTGAATATGTGAGGAGTACAGTCCACATAAAACAAAATCAGCCCTTTGTGGATTACAGGAAGCACAAATTCATTACCCTTCGGGTAACAATTAGTACACATTTGATGTGATCACACAGAGCCCAGAGGAGACTCACATTTAAGAACAGGCTGTGTGAGGTCATGGAAAGAGACAAAAGGTCCCTTTTAAATTTTTATTTTGTTGCATTTTTAAATTAAATTTTAATTTTTTATTGGTACATATTTGCAGTATGTAATGATTATATTCCTCAGGAGGAGTTAGTACCTATACATTACACATCTTTTTTTTTTTTAATGGAAAACCGTTTATTTAATTCTAAATCAAAATGCTTTCACATCAGTGAAAATTGGGGACTGATCAAGGTGTGCTGCTGTGCATATTGCCATTTTCTGATTGTGGTCAGGACCTGGGCCTAGCCCACAAGGGTGGCAAAGGGAGAGGCAGAGAAAACACAAAAGGAAGATCTGTGGCCTTGACAGAGGCATAGGAGCCTGCAGAAGGGCAGGGGCAGGAGACTGTGTTGGGGCTGGGCCAGCAGTGCCAACCTGGCTCTCCCATCCCAGAGCCTGACAGTAACACAATGCACAATCTGGGAATATGGCCAATCTGGCTTTTTATTTATTTATTTATAATTTTTAAAATCTTTTATTCATTTTAATGAGAAAAAAGATAAAATAGCAATGAAATAGTTTTAAAAGATGGTAGTATGACAGTTGCAATAATTAATACATTGCATATTGTTGTCTTTATAGTTGTTATTCAGAGGACAAGATGTAGACATGATACTTTGTTTAAACAATATTAGTGCAAACCTTTCTTCTGCATATCTATCCTATCATACAATATATATATTTCACTACAAAACAGTTCTGCTGGCCTGGCCAATCAGCAGATTAAAGTGACTGCAAACAGGTGGAGGTTCGATTCCCAGGCCTGCCTTGCTGGCCAAACCCTCAGGGCACACTGAGACAGCAATTAAGACTGGGCGTGGTGGTGCAGGGCTTTAATCCCAGCTCTTGGCTGGCTGTAAACAGGAGAATCACTATGAGTCCGATCTAGTGGTGAGATCTTGAACACCCTAAAAATGCAAATCAAAAAGCAAAGCGGTTCTGCTAATAACCCACTACTATTATGAACTATTGGACTATATTTGGTTATTTTGCTGAATTCAAGCACCTACAATCTTTAGACTGGCTTCTAGTATGCAAAGGTCCTTTAAAGACTTCTCCAAATAAAGCTTCTCTGTAGTGAAACACCCATCTCAGACAAAGCAACACAAAAAAGAGGGATATAAATAATGGCTTTATTCACAAGATCCCGGGATATTTTTGCTGATGGGATTGTCCTGGGCTCCAATTCATTGAGTATTCAAAATGATTTGTCTTTTACCCACTACTCTTTAATCTTCCTTCTGGGCTAAGCAGGCTGATGTTAACTCTCCCTCCACTAGCTGGAGGGAGAGTTAACATCAGAGCAAAGATCATCCAGGGGGTCTGTGATTTGAGTCCAGAAGCTGAATAAAAGGAGCACCCTGGGGGGTGCCCAAGAATGTGTGAAATCCATCAGGCACATGATAAAGCTGGTGGCTTATTCCTACCTACTAGATTTGGCTAATGGAATACCTAGTCAATACTTTGTATATATGTTTAAACATTGAACTCTGATATAAGCAGGTACAAAGGAAAAGGAGTGGGAACCTTATAGCTACTACTTTCTATCTGTCAGGTATTTCTGAGGGAGAATCAGGAATGGGTTGGGTTGACAAAGTGAGCAAGAGGTCCTCAGAGAAGTTTGTCTCCTCTCATCATGGAGGTCCCCAGGAAGAAGCTGAGCTTCTTGGAGGAAGCCTGGCAGGCCGAGAAAGAACTGTTTCATCAGGTGCACTCTATCTGCTTGGCACTTTCTCTTCGAAAAAGAAATCAAGGACTTGGAAAGAAAAATTTCCTTTGAATTCCACAGGCAGGGAGATTACATTGTACCATGGTACTGAGGTCCTCCATGCCTGCTGTCTGACTTCACAAACTCTCAGGGATTGCCTCCCTCCTTGTAGCTCATGTACAGGAGTTTTGGTGGAACTCTATCAAACCATGCCAAAAGCAGGGCCACAGGTGGGTCACCCTCTCGCTATTGTTTAACAACGGACAACTTATTTCTGAGGATGGTGGTTTTCTCTATACAGCAGAGCTGATCTGACAAAGCCTCTATTCCTCTGGGCCAGGGCACACTCAGAGCTTCTGCAGCACAGGGGACAGGGCTGCTTGTTCAGTTCTTCCTGCACCAGATCAGTGAATCCTTTTGATGGCCCAGTCCCAGGCCTTTCCTAACGCACAGCAGGCAGTCTCAGATTCAGCAGTGGTCTATGCCACTGCCGGTTGTCCTCTGGTTGAGAGGGCAGATAACTGTAGTTTTGAGATAAAAGGTGACAGGAAATTTGTGGGTGAAGTCACATGTCTTACCAAGGACAATCTACACTATGAAATCGGGAGGTCATTTATGCTGGTCTTCGGGGCCAAAAGCAGTGAGCCAGGCCCAGAGCTACTAAATGATCTTTGGGGCTCCTGTGAATCATGAAGTGGCTTCAGCTGCTGTGATTCTGATCTTCTTGTGATAGCAATATTTTGTGTCTCTGCTAAGAAGAGAAGAAGGAGGGAGAGAAGGAGGAGGAGGAAAGAAGACAGCAGCACTTCATTTCTTTATAATAGAGTCCTCCACACTAAGAAGCTTGCCAAAACCCAAGTAATAGAAGGCAAAACAAAAACATGTGGAATAATGTGACAGTGTGGACTGAGGAGCTGAGAGGGGAATCTCTGTGTGTGAAGCCCCTAGGGACCCAGAGGCCAGTTACCAAGGGGTGGTTAAATAGATGAAAGTAAGTTTCCAGAAATACCACTTGGTCCCTTTGTTTTCTTGTGATAGGAAACTCAGGTAAAATGTCTTCTCACCTCTTCCATGTATAGTCCTGCTGAATTGGCTGGAACAGGATTTCATGCTGTCATTTATGACAGAGAACATCACAAGAGCCTGAGGTTACAGAGAGTGTTTACAGTAGTGGTGATACTTGGGGTTCCTCTCCAACTGGCTGTTGAGTGCCAGAGATCTGACAGAGGAGCTAGACTCATTGAAGCGTTATTGACGCTGCTCACTGCTATGATCAGAATGAGTCAAGAAGCCAAATACCAGGATTAAAGATTGTGCAACACTAGTCCAGAGATCTTGCTGTTAGGTTGGGTCTCCAACCACTGATATAAACAAGGCCAGCAGAAGAGGTAGCTACCGAGGCTGATGACAGCATCCTTGTCTATACCCAGGCATGTGCTGCACTTGAAGGTGCTGTCCTGGCCTCTGCTCTCACCGCTATCAGTGCTGCTCCCTCTGGGTCTCTCTACACTAGTGTTCTCAGGGCATGTAGAGGCCATGGGCCCCTTGCTTGCCATCCTTGGCCATTGGCAAATCTCTGAGTACAGATTCTTTTTTAAAAAAATTTATGTATTTGGTGCAGGCTCTCACAACGCAGCTTGGACTCAGAGTGATCCTTCTGTTTTCAGCCTCCCCAGTGCTGGGAATATAGGTAGGCACCACCATGCCCAGACTCAGTTGCCAGCTCAGCACACGTGAGGGCGGGCCTGGCATGGCATGCGGTACTAGGGATTTGAGCCTCGGTCTCTGCGCTTGCCTAAGCAGGCGCTTAGTCCACTGAGCTATCTTGCCAGCCCTGAGTGCAGATTCTTAACAGGAAAATCTTGTCTCTGCTTAAAGATCACCACTGGGGCCACTTCAGGCTACCAATTTCTTGGTCTACCCACCAGTCCTATGCCTTGCCAGTCTATGTGACCAGACCTCTGACCCCTCCTACTCGAATGCTAGTCATGCAAAACTGCCCCTCTCCAAGATTTTGATCCTCCTACATTATGTATCTTAATTCTTCATCTTCTTCCCCCCTTTTTCAGGGCCCCCTTTCCTTTTTCAAGGGACCCAATTTCCTAGTATCTCTAGTTTGATCTTTGTTTATATTTTGGCTTTCTGATAAGAGAAACAATACAATATATAAGATCATGTATCTGATTTATTTCACTGAACATTATGGCCTCAAGGCATACCCACTTTCCTCCAAAATACTCAAGTTCCCCTTTTGGTATGGCAGTGTGGTACTCTGTCATGTGTAAATGCCACATTTTATTGATCCACTCATCTGTTGTGTAGATATGGGCTGCTTCTAAGATTTAGCTACTGAGTTTTGCTCTATAACAATGTGTCACTGTACTATAATATCTAACTCTTCAGGGAGATACCTTGGAGGGGAATAGCTGGGTTGAGTGGAATTTCTAGTTTCAGTGTTTTGAGGAGTCTTTATACTGATTTCCATAGTGGCAATACTAGTATCCACACTCATCAAAAGTGTAAAAGGATTTCTTTTCCCTTTCAGCCTCATTGGCATTTGTTATTTGATTTCTTGATGACAGCCATTCATTCTGGAGTAAGAAGCAATCTCAGTGCTGTTTTAATTTGTATTTCTACAGCGGATGGGGATGTTAAACATTTTTTTCATGCATGTATGGACCATTTGTGGTTCTAAAAAATGTCTGTTCATTTCATTTGTTCATTTTTTTGAATGGGACTTTTATTTTGAATGGCCTAATTTTTTTTAGTTCTTTTAATAATATAGGTATTAGCTCTGTATTAGAGGAATAATTGGAAAAATTTTCTTTCCCAACATGATTATCCAGGAATGGACCAGTATTGGTAAAGACACAGAGGCATCGAAGTATTGGCATTCAGAGATAACCAATTAATAACAACAACTATGTCATCCTAGCAATAGAAGCAGAATAAGCAACAATAATAACATCAAAGACAAACTGGATGTTGACCAACCCAACAAAGCAATGATAGACTCAGCCCTAAAGAAGAGATCCATAATTATAGTATAAACAGAGACTCACCAAATATTAGCGCATAGTAAATATCTACTAAATGCAACAATTGTACCTTCACTGATGATAGAATACTATTGAATAGTAATAGTATAGAATTAACTGGCTAAGAACTTATAAAGCTTAATGGTTATACTGGTAAAGATGGAGTGAATAGGGAGTGGGAGAATAAAATATTTTGAAAACTAAAGCTGCAGATGAGAAGGAGAGTGAGATAAAGGATCCTATGAGCTGGGCCTGGTGGCACAAACCTATAATCCCAGCACTTGGAGGCTGAAGCAGGAAGATCAGCAAGAGTTTGAGGCCAGCCAGGACTACATATTGAGTTCAAGGCCAGCCAGAAATACATAGTGTCTGTCTCAAAAAAGAAGGCTCCTATAAAGGAAATGAATAGAATTAGATAAAATAACAGAAAAGAACCAAGAAGAAAAAGAATAAAGATGACATAAAAGAGGAAAAATTGAAGAAAAAGGAAAACATTAAAAGAAGAATGACAATAAAAAAAGAAAAAGAAACCCAAGCAATGGATAAAAATGTAAATAAATTAAATTTTTTTTTCTCTGTTTTTGAATGAGCGTTTTCTTTCCAGGGTCTGTAGTCTTAAAATCCAAGTCATCATGGTGAGAAATAGGTTTTATCTTCTCTTCCCAAGACCAAAACAATTCCATTTTGGATTTGAATTGAATTTAAATGACCTGGCCGTCCTTCCTCCCCCTCCCCATTAATACCCTGTACTCAGAGAAATGGAGCCTCCATTTCTCCCAAACACAGCTGGTTCCCATGATAAGAACCAAGGTGCCCCTCACTACAGCCCCTCATTAACTTACTCAGCACCCCCAACCGCAGGCACTCCAATTAGTCAGTCACGTTAGATTGTAAGCCTTTGAGTTCACCCAGTGCATGTAAAGATCAGCTGCTTCTCCTGTGTTAGGGATTAAAGGGCCAACCTCCTTCTGTCCTGTGAGCCTGCGACCTCACGCTTGCACCCTTCTGCAGAAGGGAAATGCCTGGGTGAGGTTTCTTGATGCCTAAGTGCTTTAAGTATCTGCACCAACAAACTGAGTTTGAAAACTTATTTCCAACACTATTCTCAGTCTAGCTCTATGGACTGTGGGCTTGTGAGGTCCCTCCTCCCCCTGCTGCATCTGAAGCCCCTTTGTCAATACACTGAGGGCTGTGGGCATCATCTAAGCCATACTGAGTCCTTGCTCATATTGGTAGATGGGAAAAACAACCAGACCACTGGTCTCTGTGCTTTATGTAGGAAGCAGGGTAAAGATTCATGCAGGCCACTCTACTTAATGCCAGCACATTAGAGTGGAAGTTTTATAATATAAAGGTATCTTTAAACTGATATATATATATATATATATATATATATATATATATACACACATATATGTATATATACATATAAGTATATGTATATATATTACTTTATTATTGATTTTTATCTTGAATGATTAAACTATATGATATTTACATAAATGCTGTCAGTTGATTAGTTTAAATATTTCCTAAAAATAATTTCCTTAAGGCAAAATTTAATCCCAAATATCTCTCAAATTTCATTGGTATTATTAGAACTCATGATGGGTCAAAGCAATAAATACAATATATTTAATCCCAAAGCAGGGATTTTAGTGTGTTTCTGGGGCTACTACACAAATTCACCTGAGAGCTAGTTTAGTCTGTGTCTCTGGATCTCTGGGCCTCTGGACCATACAAGCTTCCTGCAGAGTAAAATTTCTGAATATTTCTCTGTCGAAATTGTGTGTGTTCCAGATTGTTTTACACATTAGAAGATTATAACTGCTGTCTTAGATTTTAGTTTCTGGGGACTCAAATCATTTTTCCTTTTAAGGATGTAATAGCCTTTCCATTTTTTTTACAGCCTTGTAGGTAAAAAGAAAGAAGCTGAAACACCATAACCCTTCATAGTTCTCTGGTTTTCCTTATCATGAATGTTATCATAGCCCTGCCATTTATTAAGCCCCTGCCATATGTCAGGCACTGTGCTAATTGCCCTTCAAACATGATCTAATTTAATCTTCATGGTGAATATTATGATTAGTGGGTTATAGTAAAGGAACAGGCCTTTCAGTTCATCCAGATGGTATGAGGCACAGCAGGTGAACCTCAGGTTTTCAGTAGTGGCTTGTCCATGCAAATGCTGACCTAAAACAGAGGTCCAAGGAGGAGAGAAGAAAAGAAAGCCCACAGGGTATGCAGTTTCAGTTTTGATACATAACAGATACCAAACCTGAGGCTCAGCAAGTAAAAGTATCTATCCAAGTCACAGTCATCTGTGGAAAGGCTCAGGTAAGTCTTCCCAACTTTTCTCTTGTCCTCCTTCTCCACCCAACCACAGTTGGCAGAGGGTTGGACTATGCCAGGCAAAATTTCCATCTTGCCATGAATTGTCTTTGTGATTTATGGCATATAAGTCAACTTCTCTGCATATCATTAGTTGCTTATTTGTAAAATAAGGATCATAGGTTAAGGCTGTCAGAGAGAATACGTGAGTACTGAATGGCTGTGTGTATCATGGACATCAATTAAAACAATGCTTCACAGTACATCACTTCATTAGTATTAATGATCATTATTAAATCTTGGAAATTAGATGTAAAATGTACAGTGATGAGTTTTAAAGAAAACTGGGGAAGAATTACTCTCTGGTTGCTTCACAAAATTATTGTGGAAGGAGTGAGCCCTCCCCCATATCTTATGGGATGGGATGCTGGTAATCAGTTTGGAAGAAACTCTGGTAGGGGGTAGAGTACATTATGACCACACTCAGGGAAAGAATTCATGGGGATAAGGATCTCACTCCAGTGGACGCTGAACTCCAGTTTATAAAAAGAAGGAGAATGAGAGATCCCTGCAAAGAATCTGATTTGAACTGTTGCTTCAAGTTCGAAAGACAGAAAGACCTGAGCACTACAAAGTTCTGGAAATCAGACAGCGATACACGACTCTTTATTCATGCAATAATAGGAAGTATGCATTTGTCCCTAAAATATTATATTTTGATTTCTTTTTCTTTTTGGCAGAATCAGGGATTGAACTCAGGCCCTTGTGCTTGCCAGGGAAGCACTTACTCTACTGAGTCATCTCCCTGGACCCATATATTTTGATTTCTGAAGCTACAAGATTGGCTTTAAAGACAGGCTCTGATGTATAATCTAAATAAAAAATGCAGGAGCCACTTCACTAGGCTTAAGCTCATCTGTGTGCAGACATGGAAGAGGACAGAGAGGAAATCACCAGGCCATGTGTGTTGTGAACCTAGAATTATTCTCCAGGTCCTAGGGCCCATGCTATAGGTGGCCTGAAAGACTTTAGGATAAAAAAAATGTGTAGAATAAATCATGAAACTAATTGATTTCAGAAGTGACAAAATACAAATAGTTTCAAGAAAAGACGAATAGCTTCATCTTACAAAGATGCTAACTGGAGGATATCTTCTGATCAAGGCTATGGCCAGGATCTAGTTTGAGGACATAAAATGGAACAATCTCTGTCCACCAGAAACTCCAAATCTAGAAATACATACAATTCACTTTTATTATAAAATGTGAGGATGCCATGTAAGTGCTTAATCAGAATCAAGGAGCAAGTGGATCAGGAAGGGTTTTATTTTGTACCAGTAATCGAATTCAGGACCCAGTGCTTGCCAGGCAGGCACTCCACTGATAAACTATATTCCTAGCCCAGGAAAAACAATGTTTTTTCCACTGAGCTACATCCCCAGCCCCTTTAATTTTTCTTTTGTTTTAAATTTTGAAACAGGGCCTCACTAACACATGAACTTGTCCAGGCTGAGCTGGAATTCGAGATCTCCCTGCTTCAACTTCCTAGAGTCCTCGCATTACAGGTGTGTGCCAATATACCTAACCAGGAGAAATCTTATGTGGGCCACTGAGGTGGTATTGCTATTAAAATATCTTTCTTCAAGTAAGTGAAATTTGAGCTTACTGTTGAGACATAATTTGAAATCACCAGATGTAGTGGATTTCTCACTGCTGGTAAACTTGTTGCACCCAGCTGAATTGAGCTAGCATGGTGCTGCGTGTGGGAGGCCCTCCTGAAGACTGGTGCCAGTAGCAGAAGAGGCAGAACTTGAGAAGCTGTTGAGAGGCTGTTAGGGTAGCTGCTTGGAGAAGCTGCTGGCTCTCTTGGGTTATTCTGCTGGGGGACCTGGCCCTGCCGGCTTTCCTGGTGAACTTGGTTGTTCTTGTCAGAGAAATACCTCAGGACCCCATGCATCTGAGAATGGCTCCAATTAACTTTGGGGGTGCTCTTGTTCTGAACTTGAGCATAATGTCCTGCTCCAGAGGGGCAGGGGATACTCAGTCTCCTGGAGAAGCTCATCATATTTTCCTGTTGGGAACTCAGCTTTCCCCATCGCTGAAGGAGCCCGAGGCCTCTCTGTTGCTAAGCATCACCGTAGTACTCTCAGGGGAGCTCTAGTTCTTACCCTGAGCATTGCTTCCTAGCTCCACTGAAGATCCCTCAGGCTGCTAGCACAGATCTTTCATTCCACTGGCACAGACTTGCTAGCTTCTACCATTGATCTTTGGGCCTTCCCAGCACAGATTCATGAAGTGGGCCTGCATGAGACATTATTGTGGGCTCTAGGCCTCCGATTGGATTAGTGAAAACATTGTTATAGACTTTAGGTCTTCAGCTGGATTCATGCAGGATTAGGATCCAGGCCCTCAGTGTGGTTCTTTGGTCTTTAGTGTGTGGATGGATTTCCTTCTGCATGATTCTTTGGGTGGTTCCTTATAAAATAATATAAAATATGTTTTATATGGTATTATTCCCTTTGTAAAAACCCCAAACTGTGACACTAGGGGAGACAAGGGGCAGAGAAATCTTGTCAGAGTAAACCATGGAACTAATCAATTCCAGAAGGCAACAGTATATAAAAGACAATTCTGGGTATTTTTTGGAAACTGTACAGTTTTATGGGGTAATATGTTTGGATGTATTTATGTATCACCTCTGTTGTGCTAAATATTGCATCAGCATTAGATGCAAAAGATGAATAAAACTTTATATCATTATTTATTCATTTATAATCATGTACCAGGCATTATATACAATAATGAGGAGGTAGACATGCTCCTGCATATTGAGATTAACTTTAGTAGGGCAACAAACAAATGCCTATTGTACTATTGTCTGGGTGGTGCTATATAGGAATAGTGGTCAAATTCAGTCTATGTGGCTACAAGATTGATGTATCTAAAACTTAAATAAATGCTAAAGTGGCTTTAGGTTAAGATCAAGATCTGCAGCATAACCCCCTAAAGTCTGCTGTCATCTGACTGTGACCATTTCAGCCTCTCCTGATGATCCTGGCTCTTCCCTGCTGCCATTTCATCTCTAGTCCCAGTAAACTCCCTGGAGTTGCTGGCATTTCCTGTGCTATTTCTTT
>PVKA01010348.1:0-14004 GCA_004027165.1 Ctenomys sociabilis
GTGGAGTGGAGTGGAATGGAGTGGAGTGGAATGGAATGGAGTGGAGTGGAATGGGCAAATGGACTATCTTGAAGACTCAAGGCAGAGGATGGGGCCAGACTGCCTGCCTGCCCGATTGGCACCTTTCTCCCTGATGGGTCTTGGTCAAGCACAACCAGTAACCCTTTGTCCTGAGCAAGTTTTCTCCCCGTGACCACCACTGATATTTGGAGGTGATCACACTGTGTTGCAAAGACTGTCCTGGGCCTTATACGATGCTTAACAGCATCCGTGGCCTCTTGGTGACAGCAACCCCACTGTTACTGTGATGATCAAAAATGTCACCAAACATTGCCAAATGGCCCCTGAGTGTGAACCAAAAGCCCAGAGCAACGCCCGCTGCCAAGCCAGCACTCATGAACATTGCTGAGTGACCTGCTGACCTTTCAAAGAGCCAGGGCTGTTTTCACAAGGACAGCACTGGCACCTGAGTCAGAGTGGAAGCGACCAGAACTGTGAGACAAGGTTTCCAGTCCCCATCCCTAGAGCCAACAGCCAGCCTTGCTAATGGACAGGCTGCGGGATCCAGACTCACTGTCCTCAGAGCGACCCTGTCTCCACCAGCAGTCAGGAGCCGTCTTTAGCATGGCCTAAGACCGTGCACTGCTGATGTCACCTGCAGCCAGCAGGGATGCAGCCTGAAGACAGGACACACAGGGCTGCTCTGTGGAGCCTGTTTTGCAGCACCATCTGAGGCAATGCGCAGCACTCAGCTGAAGGGCAGCCTTCCTCCGGGCCAATGACGTGGCTTTCAAAATGCCTCCAATGGAGGACAATGTGTGACCACTGCCTCAAAAGACCCTACCAAATGCTCTAAGCCTAAATCAAAATGGGTGATTAAGGACATGACCAGGAGGCTCAGAGAACCGAGAAGGAGTATGTGTGTGTGTGTGTGTCCTGCTTACCTTTTCAAGAGGGCTATAGGGCTGAGATCAGGGCTGAAGGCTTCCAAGGCAGCACCGCAGGGGTCCTGGTCAGGGAACCAGGAAGGAGAATGAGGGAGTCGTGCTATGGTTGACACAGATGGAGGCAGAAGTGCAGGATCCACCTCTCAGAAACCGGACCAGCCATGAGGAACAGTGGAGGGCAGAGGGTGGGGACAGCCCCAGCACCAACAGCATTGGCGTGCAGGGCCCTTCTACAGAGGACAGGGGTGACAGTCCCCTCAAGGCTGGGATAGGAAGGACTGCTAAGCACACGCTTCCCCTGTGCCTATCAGCGTTCCCGCGAAGCACGTGGCCAGCCTCCTCGAGCAGCACCAGAGGCTTCCCCTTCTGTTGTCCTGTGCTGTGCCTGTGCATGCTGCAGTCTTCCGAGTCTAAGGACTGTGACTGGTGGGTGGGTGAGACCACTGACACATGCTGCCTTCCAAAAGTGGACTTTTAGTCCAGACAGTTCAACTCCTCCAGCTTTCTGACTTCAAGCCAGGTCACCTACTAGTTGTCAGGACACGAAAACCAAGAGGCCATTCTGACCGTTGTGCCCTTCAAAAGATACTGCAGGGAGGGCTGGGAAGATAGCTCAGAGGTCTAAGCACCTGCCCAGCAAGCACGAGGTCCCAAGTTCAATCCCCAGGACCACATGCAGTGTAGGCCCCAGGTCCCCAGGAACACCAGGCTGGCCTTGAAACTAGGCAGAGTAGTGCACCCCTGTAATCCCAGCACTTGGGAGTCGAAGTCTATGTGCATCAATAGTTAAGGCTGGTCTTGAGCTCACTCTGTAGCCCAGGCTGGTCTCAAACTCACGATGATCCTCCTGCCTCAGCCTCCCGAGTGCTGGGATTATAGATATGCACCACCATGCCAAGTTCTTGTGATATTTTTCTCTAGTTTAAAATGAGTCTTAAAATGTTTTCTCTTTTATTTTTGGGAAGAATTTATTTAGTATTGTTGTTTGTTGTTTTCTGAACGTTTGGTGGAATATAGCAGGGAAACTTTCAGGACCTGGATTTTTCTTCCTGGGTGATTTTTAAACTACTGATTTAATCTTTTAACTTGTGATGGGTTTATTCACATTGGCCATGGAGGAAATCCTTCTGGGGGGTCATCTTTTACAGTTGTAAAAAGATCTCCGGGATTCTGAGCTCCAGGGGTCACTGTAGTTACTGGTGAGTCCCTAGCAGACTTGCTACCAGGCTTAGGCCAAGGGCGAGTTGTGACTTGGGCTTCTTTATCCCCTGAAGATCTGTAGGTAGGTTTGGATCCTTCAGAAGGCAGGGTGGGAGGAGGACTAGGATTTTAAGAAATAATGAGAGAGATGTCGCATACCCCAGTTCTATCCAGAAGGATTACTCTGCTGGGCACAGCAGCCCGCCTCACCAGCACCTTTTGGCACAAGGCCCCCACTTTCTTCTGTCCACTCTGCCCAACTGGCGGCTGTGTGCCAAGAGCCCTGAGTCCCATTCGGTTCTGTAATGGTTGATACACTGGGTCACTTGGAAAAGTGTACAAGCCTAACTAAGTCACTGAGCATTTCTACATCCTGGGGAGTAGAGGACAGGCTGTAACTCTAGCAGGTTGCTCATCATGCCAACTTGAGAAGTTTAGAGGCTTAGCTAAGTGACTCAGTGAGGGCCCAGGGTCCCCACTTTGGAAACATCCTGAGCCTGTGCAAGAAGAGGGCTGGGAGGTGGCGTGAGTGCTACACCTGCGCTCAGGGCGGATGACCTAGGGGGGAAGAGGCTTGCTCTCGCCCTTCGGCGCTTGCTACTTTGGCTGTCTTCCACCACCTTGGACTTCCACCCCGTGCCATGTGCCACCCCGCCTTGGAGCCAGCTGAAGAGGGACCTCCTAACGCTGTGAGCTAACTAAGCCTTTCCTTCCTTGATTTGGGCATTAGGCCTTTTGTCCCAGCAAGGAAAGGAAAGTAAGACAAGCTCCATGAGAGAATAATGCTCTCTGTTTTGGTACTGGTTACCCCCAGCATCCTGTAGAGTAAGGGAGTGTGTGGTGGGCTTTGAGGTGCCGAAGAGTTCTCAGTATTTATTTCTCCTATCGTTTTAAAAGTATTTTTAATTTTATTCTCTTGATACAGGCTCTCCCCAGGCAGCTTAGACTCATAGTGATCCTCCTGTCTCAGACTGTAATGCCAGCACTTGAGAGGCTGAGGCAGGAGGATTATTGTGAGTTTGAGAGCATCCCAGGCTACAAAGTGACCATCTCAAAAAGACCAAAAAAAAAAAAAAAATCACAAGAACACTACAGATCTGTGTCGCTTACAAGTACAGACGCAGCTCTGGATTTCAACCCCAACACCACACAACAAAAATCTTTCCACAAGGAAAAATTACACAATAAACAAAGTAAGAAGCGAACAGAAGAATGGCGGGTATGCTATGCCAACTACTCTGAGCACAAAGCAAATAATCCAATCTTCGGCAAATACTAGCAAATCAAACCCAGCAACATAAAAGAAAAAAAAATTGTACACTGCGGCCAAGTGGGATTTATCCCGTGGATGCAGAGCAGGTTTAACATCTGAAAATCAATTAATATAACACATTCATATCAAGGGGATAAAATTCAAAACCACATGATCATCTCAATAGGTACAGAAAAAGAATTTTAAAATAATTCCACACTCTTTCATGATCACACACTAAACAAACTAGAAAGAGAAGAACTCACTCTGGTGAAGAGCGTCTATGAAAAACACACAGCTGGCTGGGTACTCATTGGTAAAGAGCAGGCCTTACCCCTTCTTCCAGCAGGACTGACAGGACATCTGCTCTTACCACTCCTGTGTAAGGTCGGGCTGGCAGTTCTTGCCAGGGCCGTTAAAGCTATCCATGTTGGAAAAGGAGGGAAACCATCATTATTTGCAGCTGATATGGCATTCTATAATGAAAACACTAGGGAATTCACTAAAAACCCATTACAAGTAATAAGTCAGACGTGGTGGTTTCTAACCCCAGTACTTGGGAGGCTAAGGTAGGATGATCAAGAGTTAGGGAAGTCAGAGCTATACATGCCACCCTACCTCAAACCACTAACAAGAAACTAATAAACAAGTTCGACAAAGTTACAAGGTATATGACCTACAAAAACAATTGTTTTTCTATATATTTTCAGTGAACAACCAAAAAATGCAATTAAGAAAACAATTCCATTTGTAACAGCACCAAAAAGAATGAAATATTTTTGAGTAAACTTAACAAGACACTTGAAAACACATGAAAATCTTGCACTCTGAAAACAAGAAAACATTGTTGAACAAAATTAAAGGATATCTACATAGACAAATAGAAAAATAATGCTGTTCATGGACTAGAAAAGATTTTAGATAATATATGTTATCTTAAATCAGAAACTGATCTCCCTATTCAAACTGAACTTTAGTTCTTGGTTGAATTCTTTGTAGAAACTGTTTCTACAATTCACATGAAATTGCAGAAGACCCAGAAGAGGGTTGGAGGAAGAAGAGCAAGGTAAGGAAATGTAGGCTTCTAAGTTTCAAAGCCTACTGAAGAGCAACAGTGATCTAGACAGTGTGTTAGTAGCACAAGGCATGCATATGAAATACAACTGATAAACAAAAAATAAATCCATGGGGCTGGAAAGAAAGCTCAGTGGACTAAAGCACCTGCTTAGGCAAGAGCAGGGAGCGCAATTCAATCCCTGGCACTGCCGGTCACAGAGTCTGGGCGTGGTGGTGCACACTTGTGATCCCAGCACTGGGGAGGCTGAAAGCAGGAGGAGCACCGTGAGCCCGATCTGTGTAGTGAGACCCTGTGACAATCAAATACATGAAGATAAATAAATAAATAAAAATTAAAGCATAAAAACTAATCCATAACCCTATGGTCAACTGATTCAGGACAAGGGTTCCAAGACCATGGGGGGGGGGTTTTGGGGGACATGAACGGTCTTTTCAATAAAATGAAGCTAACAGGAAGGATGCAAAGGAACGAAGTCGGACCCTCACCTCACACCATATACACAGCCCCCAGGGGATCAAAGACTCAGATGTGAGGACACGAACTATTAAGTGTCTAAAAAGCAAATAAAAGTACATCTTCCTGACCTTGAAGTTGGCAATGATTCTTAGTTGTGGTACCAAAAGGGCAAACAACAAAGTAAAAACTATATGCGCTGTGATTTTAATCAGTAGACACTGCACTGTATTTTTTATCAATGGACACGTTAGTATCGGAAGATGTCAGTGAGTGAGTGAAAAGAAACCTATGCATTGGGAGAAAATGTTTGCAAATAATATACTGGGTAGAAAAAAATTATATGTAGAATATATGATGAGTTCTTTCATCTCAATAATAAAAAGACAAATTACTCAATGAATAAAGGATTTGAATGGCCAATAAAACACACAATGATAGTTAACATCATTAGTTATTAGGAAAATCAAAATCAAAACCACAAGCTAGCAGTTCACACCTACTAGGGTGGCTGGAATCCAAAAGCCAGACGACAAAATGATGAGTCTATGAAGAAACTAAGACTTTCACATATGGTGAGTAGAAGTTTATTTAGGAGTCACTTAGGTAGGAATCCCTTAAAGTGATTTGGCCACCTTGGAAAACTGTGTAGCTGGTCTTCAGAAGCCTACACATGGTTATTGGTGACTCAAAAATTCTCTCCCAAGTAAATGTCCAAAGAAAGGAAACATAGGCTGGGAAGATAGCTCCACAGACCGAGCACCTGCCTGGATCTTGAGTTCGATCTTCAGTGCCACATGTGTGCCTGCCACTGAAACCAGACATGGTGGTGCACGCCTGTAATCCCAGCACAGGGGAAAGGTGGGGGCTGCTGAGACAGGAGGATCACTGCAATGACAAGGCTCAAGCCAGAGCTGCTAACTGCCACAGAGCTGAGGCTACACCAAGCCTCTGTCTGACTCAATTTTTCCATCTGTGACCTGGCTCAGCTCTGCCTTTCTCGTCAGACCCTGGACCTGGTGCTGAAAGGGTAGAGGATATGCACACAGGCTTGGGATTCAGGGCTGTTAGAGCACAGTGTGGAGATGCACTGTGAGGACTCCAGTAGCCTGGGCCTCCACCTTGGGGCTCCCCTCCCCGGAACCAAAGCCCAGGGCTCATTGCACCAGTGCCTGATTTCCCCAACTGCACTGCGCAGGCTCCGGTCCTTGCTCCCGGAGAGGCAGTGATGGATGGAAGGTGCCTGTAAGCACTTTACAGCAGGCAACAAATCATGCCTAATTCCTCCTGCTTCGTTAGCGCGACATTAATCCTGCCGGGCTCATCCCAGGAACAGGGTGAGAGTGTGGGCACAGCCAGGTCCCAAACGCTCGGGCTGCTAAGTCTCATTGCAGAAGAGTGGGGACACTTGGAAGAGCCCCATGGGAAATCTGCCAATAACTGCCTTTCTCAGGGCCTGGGGATGCGGCAGGGGACAGTGTGATTGCTCAGCATCCCACTGAGAGCAGATGCCCTGGGGGGATGGAGCCTGACTACCAGGGAGCTATGGAGCTCAGAGGGACAGATGTTGGCCTGGGCCCCCCAGAACCCTGACATCCCTGCTTCTTCGGGCCTGCAGAGGCTCCCGTTGCTCACAGGTGGGCCTTGGACAAGGACACAGGCGCCCACGGGGGGGGGGGGGGCATGGGCCTCTGACAGCAGGAGCCGACTGGGTGAGGGGCCTGTTGCTGCACCCACCCGCACTCAACCTTAAAATGAAAGGGAAGGCAGTGAAGAGAGGGGCCAAGCGCCAAGTGAGGGAGTAAGTGGGTGGAACGGAGGAGACTCCAGGGCACCAAAAGCCGAAGGCTGGCCTCCGAGATTTCTTTCATTCTTTTATTTTCGTTGCTTTTCTTTGTTTTGGCTTTTGTGTTTGCTTCCTGCTGCTGGGAATTGAACCCAGGGCCTTCACACTAAACTACATCACCAGCTCATTTTTAATTTTTTGCTTTCTTTTTTAGTTTAAGAGAGGGTTTTGCTAAATTATTAAGCTATTCAGGCTGAGCTCCCACTTGCAATCCTCCTGTCTTGGCTTCTCAGTGTTCTGGGATGAGAAATGTGCTCTGCTAGGCTAGGCTAGAGTTTTTTAATTTGCTAAAAGTGACAACAACAAGAGACCCCAGACCTGGGGAGACAGCCCAGTAGAATAAGTGCTTGACTGGCAAGCGCAGGGTCCTGAGCTCAATGCCCAGTACCCCCCCAAAAAAGTCACCCATGTGGACCAAATCGGGACCCCCACAATGTGAACTATCCAGCCCAATGCTATTAGCAGATGGTCCCCCTTTCTCATTGTCCCCAGGGTCCCTTGAAGCTTTGAGACTCTCCTATCTTAAAAGCAATCTAGGGATGGGGATGTAGCTCAGTGATACAGCACCTACCTGGCAAGCATAAGACCCTGAGTTTGATTCCTAGTACAAAAAAAAGAGTAACAAAAGCAATCTGTGGGCAAGCCCCTCTCACGACATGCCGGGCGCACGGCTGGGTCTTGCTCACCCTCCCACCACAGCAAGCTTGCATGCACCTTGTGCCCAGTCCTTCCTCCAATCCCAAACCCCTCAGCCCCTCCCCTTCCAGCCCAGGGAAAGAGGCGTCTGCTCCCACTGCCCCCCCAAGCCCCCGAGTGGGCTTTCCTTTGTCTGTTATCACTGCTGTACCTACAGCGTGGCTCCCTGACTGAGTCATCGCTGCTAACTTTTGATCGATCTCTCATGGACCCCTAGTAACGTGAAGGCAGGACACGCCAGAGCTGTGAGGATGGCTCCGAGACCCTGGGTCCTGCTCCTCACTGTGGCAAGGAAGGCTCCGACCCCCGCCAGGCAGCTGCCCCAGGCCCCACATGGGCCCGCATGTCCATCCGTCGTAATCCCCTTCACCCTTGCAACAGCCCCACTTACCAGTGAGGACCCTGGCAGGGTGTTGATAAAACTAAGAAAAAGAAAGGGGAGCCCAAAACTATAGAATCAATATCTGCATCTGTTGCTTTTGAAGAATAAACAACAATCTCTCCCCCACTGGAGTACAGAATGGGGTGGGAAGGCCTGAGTCATTGCACCCTGTTTAAGGGGAACATAGGGCCATCAAGCTGAGACATGAGAAAAGCAGGAATGGAAACGGGGGCCTGGCCTCAGCTGTCCTCCTCCCCACACCTTCACACCATGCGGCATCTCTAAGATTAAGGCAGGAGAGGCCCCTGGCCTCTAATTGCTCTCCATCAAAGACTATAGCTAACATGTTATTAAATATGTAAATAATATGAAAGCCAAAAGAGAATTAATATTTCATACATAATGAAGTTAAGATGAATTCTCCTGTGTCTAATTTTCTGTTTTTAAATACATAATGCACTGTGGAGTCCAAAGTGATTCATGATATTTTATATTGGTTAAAGACATCCGGGGCTTCTTTGAAGCAGCCTCCTAAATGATTAACCTGAATGTTATTATTACAAATAGGATTTGTTTTTTAAAAAATTAATTCTGTACTTAATCAGAATGAAAAGCAGGGAGTCCTTTGCTGGTGGGCCAATTTTAAATAAGGAATAAGAATTGAGACATGGGGGCCCACAAGGATCTGGAAATTGAATGAACTCAGCTAAGTGGGTGACAACAGGGTGAGGTGGGGACCACATCACACTACGAGTGTCATCTAGAATGACAGCCACAGTGGCCCTTCTGAAGCAGAAACCAGAAATTCTGATTTTTGAGAAATAGATCCTCATGCAAAGTTGGCTTCTAAGTCAAATAATAGATTAAAAACCATACATTAAAAAGAAGATAATCTGTGGTCTATTAGTTTAGCACCGTATTCAGGTTCTCTAGGGGAACAGAATCAATATGAAATATATGTATAATTATACAAAGGGATCTCTTAGGTAGGCTTACAGGATCAGAGGCAAAAGAATCCTAAATGGAGAACCAGAAAAATTCAGTAAGAGGCAGAGGTCAAAGGCCTGCAAGCTCCCAATAGAGTGGTTTAAGTCTGTATTGGAAGGCTGAAGAGTCCACAAGGGAAGGCTAGAGAAACTGAAGACCAGTGTCCAAAGACAACGGCAAAGAGAAAAATGGAAACACTTCCCTCTTTCCCTTTTCAGTCTGTCCATGCTACAAACCTATTGGTTGGTGCCACCCCCATGTGAGGTGGGCCCTTCCCCCTCCATTTGTTGGCCTACGTGTCAGTCATTCACAAACACAGTCAATTTGAGAAGTTCACACTCAAGTCAAGTTGATATATCACAGTAACAACCATTCCCACCTGCAGATGAGACATGGGACTTGAGGGAAAGCTGCTACCAAAACCACGTCCTGACACCACTGGCCGGGTGGGGACAGCCGATCTCGCCTGAATCAAATGATACACTGGTGACCAGAAAACTTGATTAGTCAGCCTTTACCCAGGGTGACTTGGCAAGATGTAAAAAGTACGAATCTTTCAACTGAGCCATCCTACTTCTAAGAATCTAACCTAGAGAAATAATTAAAGAGTGGAAAAACTAATTGCTATAATGATGTTCTCCATAGCACTGTTTATAATGACAAAAAATAAAAACAAGCATAAGATCCAACAATCCTATATGATTACTAAATTATATCATGGTATATCTAAAACATTAAAACTGCAGCCTTTGACAAATATGAATAAGTGTCCATAAATTTATTTTAGGAACTTGAGTGTAATATATGTACAGTCTAATCATGGTATTGTTTTTTTTTAAAAAGGGGATATATTTAGCTGCTCAGAAGAAGGTGGGAAGACGACAAACCAAGTTATCAGCAATTATCTGTGAGAGAGTGGTAAAATTCCTGGATAAATTCCATCTTTTTCTTTTGGTCTATATTTTATGAATGACTACAAATAAAAGTTCAATGTTTCTAAATGAAATCAATAAAAGAAAGCAACACCACATGACACAGTACCATGGGGAAAGCCCCAGCCTTTGACAGGTCCCCAACCCTGACATGATTCTTACTCCTTCTCTTAGCCTGCACCTCCTGGAGCCTCCCTATGTGCTTCAGGGGAATGAATGATTGTCATGGTCCCTCTATTACTGACCACCTGTCTATTCATCCACAAGAGCTGGTTGGCTGTCAGATGCATCCACTGTACCAATCCTTACGCTGGGTCAAGGACCAATACCATCACCCAAGAGTGTCCGTGTGAGATGCAGACAGGGATCTTCAGAAAACAGCATCTCCTCCACCCTGTGTGGTGCATTTATGTGAACACTTACTGTAGAGCATGGTCCAAGAAGAGTTTCTACAAGAAACAGTACCAGAGCTGAGTTGGAAAAGATGTGCTGAAATTCACCATTCAGTCAAGGGAAAGGCAAGGACAGGCATTCCAGGGAAAATAGAATGTGCACAAGGGAGGGTGTTGATCTTGGGGTGTGCAGTTGGGGGAGGAAGGGCTTGAGAAGAGACAGGGGCTGCCTCACCCAGGTACTGTGTGTTCCCTTGAGCAGTAAGGAAGTCAGACCCGAAGAAGGATCCAGGAAGAGCTGGAAAATAAAGGAATTCATAGGATCAGATTTTTGAAGTTCCCATGGTAGCAGGGAGATTCATTGGAAAGAACAAGGTGAGGTACCAAAGAGGATAGAGATGGTGGCAGTGATCGTAGAGGAGTCAGACTCAGGTCCAACCTGTGCTGAGGTAGAGGAAGGAGGCTAGGAGTAGCCTGGGCTTCTGGATCTAATGGTGAGGGGAGGGGTAAGCCAGTTTTTAAAACAGGACTTATTGGAGAAAAAGCAAAGGTGGATAAAAGGCCTTGTTCAGTGGTAGGAGCCTGTGGGCCATTCACAAAGATATGTCAAATGGGCAAGTGGGTGAAGGTCACCAGAGTTCTCAAGAGAGCTAAGTTTGGGATCTGTGAAAGGCCAGGCCATAGAAGATGCTCACAGTGGGAACGGGATAAACATGAGCTATGTAAGGGCACCAAGCAGTCAGGTGCAAAAAGAAGAGGAAAACACAACCAAGAGGCTAAGACAGGAATCCACAGAGACAGAGGGAGTATGGTGACACAGAAGCCAAGACAACATTCTAGAACATTCTAGAAAATAAAAATGACTAGCATCTAGAAAGCTTCTGCAACATGTGGGAGATGAAGTCTACTATAGCATGGGAGAAAAGGAAGTAGGCCTCGGGGGGGCAGGGGAAGGGCTCCCTTAAGATGGGGTGTGTGGAGGCGGTGTCTAGGTAGGCACCTGCAGGGCTTTCAGAAAGGCTGGCTCACATCATTCTCTGCCCAGTGCCCTCTGCCAAACCACACTCCTGTGCCCCTGCATCTGGCTACTGCAGGAGACGATGGTGCAGGAAGGAATTTACACAGTCAGGGCCATGGGAGGAGCAGGGCTGTGCTCTAGTTCTCTGTCAGCTGGAACAAATGCTTGCTTGGTGACCTCAAGTGGCTGTTCAGGACAGGAGCACAGGTGGCTGAGAAGACAGCCTCCTCTAGAGGAGAGCTGTCTATAGGGAGAGAGGGGCTGACTGTGTGCCAAAGAACAGTGAGGGTGGAAACTCAAGGGGCCCCAAAGTACCCCACACCTCACCCCCAGTTGAGGTCTGAGTTGTCCCCCACGTTCAAGCATTGGGAACTTATCCCCAGTTTTATATGTGAATAGGACTTAGAGGAGGGACACAACCATGACCATTATGAGGCCAAAATAAGGTCCTGGCTCTAAGGGAAGCCAGCAATGCTACTCAGGTAAGATTCCAAGCTCTTAGACCCTTGGAGGATTGTCCCTCTGCAACATGTGGGAGATGAAGTCTACTATAGCATGGGAGAAAAGGAAGTAGGCCTCCTTGGATGGAGCCAGTGACCAATGAGCTGTGTGACTTATAGTCTGACTATGTAATCTCCAGTAAGAAACCCAATAGCTGCCCTTTCATCCACCTAAGTGGGCAATGCTACCTGGCCTGGCAATGATGCCAGCTGTGTCCAGAGCCAGGGTAAGAATCAGAGCCCCCAAGTCACCCCCAGTGGGCATGCAGAGTGAGCAGGACCCACATATTTGCTGCCTTGAGCCACTGAGTCAGTGGGGCTGGTAAAGACAGCCACCAACCCAGCCCACCAGGTAGATAACAGCCAGGCCCCAGGCAGCCCTGGGTCACCCTTAGAGGCAAACATGCTTCTCCTGAAGACAGACCTGGGAAGGAAAGTGGTAGCCAGCTGCTCCAGGAGCTTGAGGAGGGTGCAAGGGGAGGAAACACGCAGGGGCCTCCTGGCCAGTGATGGGTGTTGGGGGTCCAGGGGATGTGCGGGTGCAGGGACCTGAGTGCTGGGACAGCTGCACCATTTGCCCTCAGGCCGGAGCCTCCCGTGGAGAGGACAGCAATGGCCATTTTGCCTCTGGTCTCTTCGCAGGTAGACCCTGGGGCAGTGGCTGCAGGTGGTCCTGTTCTGACAATCCAGCCAGCCTCACAGTGCTGGAGCTGCCTCCAATCTGCCCCCTGAGGTTCCTGCAGGCTTAGGGACAGCTGCAAAGCCCGCTGTCACCACTTGCTGTGACTCAAGAGACCCCCAGACTCTGAGCCTTCTGGGTTGAGCTCCGTTCCCAGCCAGATCCCTGAACTCACAGCCAGCCCTCTGAGTCAGGCCTCAGCCAGCCCCGGCCGTCTGCTCTCTCAGCTCTAGGATACCTCAGTTTCCCCAGAACTGCACTCAGCCCCTGGAGCACAGTTTGAGCCCCCACTGTCCCCCCTGGCTCAGGGGCCTTCTCTCTGCTTCCCTGACCGACAGCACTCAGGGCACTCCTCCACCCTGGCTGACCCAGGGTTCGAGGACACCAGAGCTCAGCCTTATAGGAAATCCAGGAGGCCAGGGCAGGCAGGCCTGTTGCTGTCTGGTTTCCTTTGTTTTGCTGTGGTTTCTGGCCTAGCAGGTGTGTCAGAGCTTTGTCATCCTTAAACCAACAACACATGTGAGCAGCAGCCCCCAGTGACCATCAATTACCTCGGGCCTGTCACCTTTGAAAGGGCATCCACAGGCACCGGGTCTGCTCCCGCCACCTGCACCCGCAGCTGTGCAAACACGAGTGACCAGAGCTCACGGGGTCGGCCGGTAGCTCCATAGGCCACAAGCAAGCAGGTCACTGGCAGCCTAGGGGAAATGTTCATGCTCTGACCCAAGGCCACGAGCAGCCCCGAGAGCAGGGCTTGTCCTTAAAAGGCTGTGTGGATGGAGGAGGGGCCACTCAGATCTCAACTTGGGGTACAACTGTGTTGTCGCATCCGTGTGGGCCTCGGAGGGCCACTGCACCTCTCTGACATCAGCACAGAGCCTATTTCCAATGGGGTCCCATGCACAGGCTCTGAGTAGACTTGAGCCCAAGCCATGCCCTGCTGCTGGGTGGCGCAGGCCTGGACCAGGCTCAGGCTGAGGCAGCAAAGGGTCACAGAGACCTCATGTCTGGCACAAGAGTCAGGCTGGTTCCAATGCTCAGCCAGCAGAGCAGAGCTCAGGCATGCAGGGGACAGCAGTGCCCCCTGAAGGTGCCTCGGCCCAGGCATGCAGAGCAGAATCCCAGGAGCAGGGCCCCAGCCGCCAGCACTCCTCAAACCCTCGGTGCCTGCTGTCTCTGCCACCCTTGGCCCATGTGCCTCCTGCCGTTCCTTGGGTCTCAGCTTAGCCTCCCCACCCTGCTGGGCCTGCGCATGCGCACGCAGACACACCAGCCCTTCCTGCCTCTGCACAGGGCTCCCCCACCCCCACCGCCCTGCTCTCCCTGGGGAAGCGCCCAACAGCACATATGCTCACTCCATTGCCTGCCCGGCCCTCACTGTGGGACACACATGCAGCAACCAGGTAATGCCATTGCCTCAACTTCCCCATGGCTTCACCCAGCGCCCTGCACAAGGCAGAGCCCCAGCAAGGGCACAGTGACTAAGGGGGGGGGGGGGAGCGCTGTAGCACCTTCTAACCACAGAGCAGAAAGGCCAGCGTCAAGGAGGACCAGTCCCCTTCTTCCCCCCTCCCCCCGGGAGAGAGCAAGGCCTCCAACTGGGGGCTCAGAAATGCCGGCTGCAAATTGGCTCCTACCTGCA